>CABHPH010157173.1:10657-75536 GCA_902168325.1 Peromyscus nudipes
AGTGTTATCAGCAGATAGTAAAAATGTAAATGTTTATTATTAATATGAAGGTAGTACATATGTATCATGGGAAATTAAAATTTAAAAAACAATATTTTAAGACTAGATACAAAATATATTTGCTGGAGAAGAAGAAATAATGCAAAAGTGAGAGAGAGAACTTCGGCTTTTTTTTTTTTCCAAATATCAATTTAACCCAGTTCCGGAATCACTTGATTCCAATAATATAATGTAGGTCTAGATTTTCCTTTGGGGCATACAGCTCTTTCTTTCACTTCCTTGTTGTTCCTATGTGACCTTCAAAACCAGAGAGTAATTTGTAAGCAACTTTGAACATCAAAAGATGAAAAAGCCTAAGGATGTTGTTCTAGAAACAGGTTGCTCCATGTTAGATCTCATAGTTTTGCCTCTCCCTCCTCTTTGAAGAGGTTTGAACAGCTTAGACAGCAAGAGGAAATAACCCTAGATATGAGGGATTCCCAACCAGAGGGCTACAGCATGATCATACTCAGTGGGGAGAGCTGTTGATTCACCTGTACCTATCTCCTTTCTATGTTTTGGGATGTATTAAATCGTTACAGAAACCCTAGCATAAGGGAAGTGATTGTGCTATTTGTACATTTCCCCCACCGGTAATCGTTGGAATTAGGCCTCCTCCCCAGTTCATCTCAGCCCTGGCCCATGGTCTGACATCCCCCTCTGTATTAGTTTATTTTCTGTTTCTATGCCAAAATACCCTGGAAATATCCTAGCTCACAGTCCATTGTGGCAGGTAAGACATGACAGCAGGTGGGGAAGTTACCTGATAATATCACATTCACATTCAGGAAGCAGAGCAGAAAGCAACAGACATGAGGCCAGACTAGAAGAGCCTCAAAACCCACAGACAGTGACGAATTTCCTCCAGTGAGGTTTCACCTTCTAAAGCAGTGGTTCGCAAACTGTGGGTCGCAACGAATGACCTGTTCACAGTGATCACCTAAGACCATCGGGGAGCACAGATGTTGACATTATGATTCATAACAGTAGCAAAATTACAGTTATGAATTAGTAACAAAAATAATTTTATGGTTGGTGTTCACCACAACATGAGGAACTGTATTAAAGGGTCATAGCATTAGGAAGGTTGAGAACCACTGTTCTAAAGGTTTCGTAACCTGTACAAACAGTGCTACCAGTTGAGGACCAAGTGTTCAAAAATGTAAACATGTGCAGGACATTTCGCATTCAAATCATAAGACCGTAAATAACTTGCCTCGTATCCTTATCCATGGATGCTGTTCTCCTCCTAGATGGATGATCCCTCTCTCTCCTGTGTAGAAACCCATTTTCAGGTTCCTTGTGGCTTTACCCAGCAGGTCTGCATGGAGAGGATGATTGGACCACAGGCCTGAGTGCAGGTGTCTGAGATGGTCTGCACTTGGCTGTGCTGGGGGCGGGGAGGTCTTTTGCTCCACTCCTTGTCATTTCTATAAATGCCTTAGGGCAGAGACAATCAGGACCCATTGAAATAGGTTCCAGGCCCCCTCGAGGCTATGCTGTATTTTCTATCTGTTTATCTCTGCACTCTAAATCCTTCTATCTAATGTTTCCTGCTGCTCGCACTCAAGAAAACTCTGGGGAACCGTGGGGTTGGTGGGTAAACGTCCCGCACTCCTGGATGTCACAAGTTGTCCCTTTTGTCAGGTGTGTGGATGACCTCCTTATTAGAATCTCGGAGAGATTCTTAAATCTAGAAGGTCTCTGTGTTGTTCTTATCCAAACCACCGTTTACTGCTGGGAAACTGTGGACAGACATGGGAAATCGCTGGCTTAAAATCATTCTGCTACTCTGTGACAGTTCCATTAATAGCCATGGTGTCAGTGACACAGGCTAACATTGATGCAGCCTCTTCTAATCACCAGCATCTGTCCCCAGCACTGGAGATATGAACTGCCTTATTAAATCCTGTGAACAGACTTGAGAGAAAAAGTCTATAATTATCCCCGCTTTACAAATGAGAAAACGTGGCGCAAGTATAATGAACAAACACAGCCTAAGAATTCTGTCTAGAAGGGTAATTTCCATACCAGCGTACCCTTCTTATGCTTTGGCCCCCACTCTCAGTCTCTTTGAAGGCATCTTCTAAAGGTAGTCACTGTGCATACAGTGTTTGTGGGGGGTCAACCCCCTCTTCATTAAAAGCATTAGTAGAGCAAATGGCCTGCTCTAACTATGCTTCATTCATTTTTCAGTCAGACAAGTTATCCAGGGAGTCATATACATGGTTTGAAATGGTTTGTTTGTTTGTTTGTTTGTTTGGGCAGTGCTAGGCTGAATCTAGAGTGTCACACTCGTGTGGCAAGTGTTATATCACTGAGCAATAGTATCTGCCCAGTGATTTGAAACCTCTACTACATTGTGACTTCTTAAATAAAGATTATACTGGCCAGAGTTAAACAGGCAGCCTTGAACTCAACTGAGAAAAAAAGGAAGAGTGGGTTTTTTAATCTTGGAGTTAGCTGGCAGGAGAGTATTGGAGAGCCTTGGAGAGTCTGTGGGGCCATTAGTGTTGTTAAGCTATCTGAAGCAACTACCGTCACCTAGAGAATTTAGTCTCCACCTTCCTACAGAGGTAGGAAGAGGGCAGCTCTGTCTTTTTTGGTTAGGGCTGTATTTCAAAGGACTATCTCCCCCATGGTCCTAGGGAAACATGTTTCTAAGTTATTCAAGATTTACTTCTTAAAATGACAGAGACAGAATCAACAGCTGCAAGTTTTCTAGACTGAATATCCTAAGAGGCCAGCAGCTACACCCCAAGGATATCTGCACAGAACTTAGCAAAATAGAGGGAAAGTAGAGACCATTATGTCAAACAGTGGGAGGTAGGCTATTGAGGCATGATGGAGGAATGCTGGTCTACCCAAGGCCACCAAACAGACTGAAAGGAAGGTCTTCTGCCTTGTGTTGTTTCCCTTCAAATGCTCAGGGGCACAGGTCTGCCTTTACAAATGATAAGTGTATCCAATTCATCTGCTTTAACAGCTTCAAAAAACACCATTTAATTGGCATTTTATTTTTTCTATCCCTCCTTCATGTATTTGAATACTTAGGAAGAACATTTCTAAGCCATTCTCTCCTCACCTCTCATGCTGGTTCATGTGTTAAGTGATAATGAGGAAGTTGCACCACTTGTGTCCCTTCACTAGGCTAGATACCTTTCCTTATAGCTGAAGTCACTGCCCTGTGGTGAGAGGTGAGGAGAAAGTGAGAATGACTTCTCTGAATAAACCTCTGACTTCAGAGTAAAGTTGTAACTCAGAGGGTGGCTCTTTAATGCTGTCATTTGTCACACAGCAAATTCATATTCTTGTAATTATTCACCACCAGAAATGAATTAGTGATGTTCACGCAGATGACCAGTGACTCACAAAATAGTCAGACTTTGAAAAACATAACTTTGGAACAAAGCCACTGTCATAAATACACATTTTATTATGTAAGAGTTTTCAGAGCATGTGTTTGAAAGCTCGTTAGCATTGTTAGGAAATGCACAAGTGGGCTTTTATGCTTCCTAGATGTACAATTCGCATCACTGGTGTCACTTAGCCCCCACTGAGGCACAAGGACATGCTTGAAACAAGAACTGATTATCAAATAAGTAAATGCATGCATAATAATAAAACCTTCATGGAAATGGAATCATTTACACATTGAATACACATCCACAAATTACACGGCCCATGCATGGTCTTTTAAAGCCTACAGTTACTAAATACAATCCTAAGGCCAAGAGCACAGAGCCCCTATCCTAATTGAATATATATATATATATGTATATATATAAAACAAATGAATATAAATAAGACAAAAATATCAGATGATGGTGTCAATTAAAAGAGAGTGGGATGCTCTCTGTGTTTGGCGGTCAGAACGACCTTTCTAATGAGAGACTGAGGGAAATAGCCAAGTATGCTGTGATGTGGGGCAAGTAGAAGCATCACCCATGAAAGTGGGTGACATGGTGGAGAAGCCATGGGATGGACAGAACCCAGGAGTACAAGATGTGCAGGTAGGGAAGCCCTGCAGGACATGAGGTAGCTGAGGTAGGCTACACTATGTCATGTGGGATGCAAAAGACTGGGGTAAGAAAATGCATTTATTCTAAGTGCAGTGTGGAACAACTAGCAGATCGGGGGAGAGAGTACTGTGTTCTGAATGTTCTGTGTGCCAAGCACTGTGAGGTAGGGGTATTGAAGACATAAAAATACACCCTGACACTGTGTTCTCAAGCTCGCACCAGCCTGGGGTCTTAGCTTCAGTTTCTGGGTACAGATGTCAGCTAATGACAATGTCACAGAGTGCTAAAGCTGACCCTTTCTTGGAACACAGAGCTTCCTCTACCAGCTGAATCTTGTCCTACATGCCTTGGTCTAAATGTTCTCCATGCCTCCTCTGAGCTTCTCCCCATTTCCTCCCAGAAAGTTCTTCTAGTAAGGTCACTGTTACTTGAATCACCACTCCACTTCCGGGAGGATCAAAACTAACTCAGGAACTACAGAGAAAACTAAAATATCCCTGATGTTAGGAACAACATGAAATGCTATCCTATGAAACTTATGAGTAACCCCCAACAGTAGAATAATTATATTAATAAATACAAGTATGTAATATCCTAATTACTATGCCTTCATAAAATGATAAAAGCATATGTTCAATACAGTAGTATTATTTAAAAACTGAAATTGCAGCATCAATGATAAGGAAGAATGGTCAGTCAAGAAAAACTAAATAGTTTTAGAATATTTTTTGTGGGTAGATACTGGAAGGAGTGGGCATTCTTGTTAGAGGAACAGGGTATTCATATGTTCTGGCATCATAATATTGCCATGTATCCATGGCCCTTGGATCATTTAATGTCCAAGATTTCAAAGCCTAGAGCTGGGGATAACCGGCAAAGGCTACACAGCTAAGTATGGGCCAGAGTCCCTAGTTTCAGTTTAGCAAAGAAAGAGTTAGAGAGTAACAGAGACAGGATAGTAGTTTTCCTTTCTAGAAGGATCACTATGGTGAGTGTGAAAGACTTTGTATGAGAAACAATATTTTGACTGCTTTGTGGCGCTATTTACCTTGTAGTAATGGACTTACTGTTATATCCACAGAGGAATTCCGGTCTCTTCGCTTGGCCTTTTCTCCAAACTTGGATGACTACAACCCTGACATCCCCGAATGGAGGAGGGACATCAGCAGAGTCATCAAAAAGTCTCTGGTAGAAGTGAGTACAAGCATTACCTTCTCCCCATCAGACAGAGTCATTCCCTGATCTTGAATGGCTTCATGGAGAACAGACCCTTTGCAAAGGAAGGAGAAGACTGAGCTGGAGCCCAAAGCAGATATCAGTTTGGTATCTTAATATTTGTGATCCATATATGCATGCCTGTCTTCATTATTGGGTAAGTGCAGCCCTCAGAAACATATGGCCCTTGCCTCCTGTGAAGCTAATTCTTCTTCAAGGACATGGACATCTGTGAGAGTTATGTAGCTGAGTTCAGAATTTGGTAAATTTTTCATTAGTAAATGAAAAATCAATGACTGTGTAACCAAGAGGAACCCTGGCTAAGTGTCTTCAAGGGTGAATGTAATGAATAACAGAAGCCCAGGCTCCAGATCTACATCTGTCAGCACAGAGTTTCAAGAGCACATGGTACAGGACACCTACCCATATTTCAGTGTCTTAATTCTTTTAAAGACATTTCTTTTCCTTCCCAAGAGAAGGTGATTAGTATCCTCCTTTTGTAGAAAAAGCAACTGAGATAGCTCCTCCAGACTCTCATGAATGATAGGTGACAAATGCCAAAACTGAACTGAATTTCCTGTTTCTCATGTCTGGGGTTTTACAATGAAACACAGCTTCTAACCCTCCTAAGCTTTCTGGAAGAGTAGCAATGTGATGTGAATTATTCCTCAGTGGGCACAGGGCTGCTGAAGAATGGAGGAGACATCTTTCTTAAACCCTCCTTCTCCCATCTGCTTCACTTGCATCAGTGGGTTAAAGACTGAAGCATCTGCTCCTGGGTTGGTCAATATAGTGTCCAAACATGGGAAATCAGAAATATCCCCACAGTATGTTTGTATTAGTTAGTATTTGCTGATAAACAGAGCTGATAGAATTAATATATTTAAAGGAGATTTATTAGAGTGGATTATAGGCTGTGGTCCAGCTAGTCCAACATTGGCTATCTCCCAACAGAAAGACCCAAAATCTGATAGTTTTTCAGTCCATGAGACTGGATATCTCACCTGATCTTCAATATACCTTGGGATCCCAAAAAACTAGGTTCTAATTCCAGTAAAGGAATACCTTAGCAGCAGGCTAAATTAACTTGCCAGTAAGAGTAATGGCTAGTAGGCAAAAAGCAAAAGCATCCTTCTTTCATGTCCGTTTTTATGGGCTGCCACAAAAGGTATGCCGTAGATTTAGTGTGGGTCTTCTGACCTTAACTGATCCAGATTTAGGCCAGATCTTCCAAGGTTAAAGTGTTCAAACTTAGAATGATTCTTCCCATCTCAAATGATCCAATCAAGAAAAACCCCTCCAGGTCTACCCACCTGCCTAGTTTTTAGTTAATTGCAGATGTAGGTAAGTTGACAACCAAGATAAACCATCATGTGTTCCTAGCACAATAGGAAATATCAATATATCATTTGTATATATTCTTTTCTGCTCCCAAAACATGCTGGAGCTTGATGCAAAGCAAAGATGCA
This sequence comes from Peromyscus nudipes, assembly GCA_902168325.1. Lineage (NCBI taxonomy): Eukaryota > Metazoa > Chordata > Mammalia > Rodentia > Cricetidae > Peromyscus > Peromyscus nudipes. Next base: position 17,403 of record CABHPH010157173.1, read on the forward strand.
GTAAAGACACTATGATAACCTCTGATTAGAAAGGCAATTGCATGTGCTGCCTGTTAGTGTCCACCTTCTCACCTGGGCCTTTATTGGTAAATATTTAACACTGAAAATACCTCAGTTTTCTTGATGCTTCATATTATTTAACTACATTTAGTAGCAAAATAAGCTGATATGTATTTTTTGCTCATTTCTACTTTATAGGTGAGGAAGTTCAGCAAGGAGGAAAAAACCATATAATTAAAAGTCAGGGTTTGAAGTCAGACCCTCAGAGTTAGATTCTGAACTCTATGTAGTGCTAATGTACTCTAGTCTTTGTCTTTTTTCAATAGAAAACAAGGATAGAGGGAGTATTTGAGTGGAGAAGGGGAAACTTTGGGTATCTCTGAGTAACTGTCATTTCACCTCTGTTTGCATTGCTCTTAGCATCTACCACATTAGTGGTTCCATGTCCTAGCCACCAGAAGGCTCAGTTGATAGACTACTGGCCCGACAGAACTCAGGATTACTGTCTTTGGAGTTGCCTGTGACCAGGACCACAACTGACTTATTTCCTCTGATACTCAAGAAGATAGGTTATCTCCTTCAATGAGCCCTTTCCCAGACTCTTACAGCTATAATTTTCTAAGCACCTTGTTTCCCCAGAAACTGTGTGATTACCCCCAGTAATTCATCAACAAGGAACTAACTCAGCATTGCCGAGATTTCTGACTCTTATTTCTATCCACACCAACTTTCTATGGATCAGAAATTGTGAACATCTACCTTACAACTAGCTTCCCAGTGGTCTAGAAACACTGCTCATTAATATTTCCAGTCTGCTGTATGTAATAGGCAACTGGATGAAGAATAACTGTGTTGGATTAACATCCCCCAGGATAGGGTGGTGGTGATCTAGAGACAAGGAATAATTAATGCTGTTCAGATTTCCCAAGACACAACTGATCTGTTTTCTTGTCCCAATTGTTACTTCCCCCATCTTTGAGATCAGTAGTTACACTTGACCACTTCATTAAGTCCTAAGGGACCTCATTAATTGTGCTGTTCCAACAAGAAGGACAGCTTGAGTCATCTTGTTTACAGTTTATTATGTTGCTATGTGACAGAGCCCTATATAAAATTGGTTATTATTTCTTCTTCAAATTGGCTTTTGATATGGGCATAGCATAATGGAATCTTTAAATGAATTTCTGTCAATAGATAATTTTTTGCATATGAGGATGCTTTGAACTTAATCTCAGAGTTTAAAAGTTAGTAGGCATATACGATATGTTGTCAGCTGTAATCAGTTATATTGTGGCATCAGGATAAAGGAATCACAGAAGACAGATTATATTTATATGCTTCACAGCTAGGACAAAGCTCACAGCATTATCACCAAACCTTTCCCAGATGATTTTGATGCACTGCTTGACCTTGCTGCAGTTACTCTCTGCCCTGGGTCCTAGATACCTAGATACCTATTCTTAGCTGGAATAGGTATCTAAGCTGAAGTGGTGTTTGTGGGCTGCATTGTTCTGATACTCCTCAGAGTAGGTCATGTCAAGTAAATGTGAGTCTATAGAGTCACTTTGAGACATCTCTGAAGAGCCAGTCAATCTCCTTATGAGACCTCTTGAGACTCCCATTGGGTCCCCAAGACAGCCCAGCTCCTTCAGCCCATACCTGCTCCATTTCCTTCTAGATTTCTGACTAGAGTCATTGAGTCAGTTTCCTGAGTATCACAACCTGTAGTGTATCTTCACCTGAAAAGTGGGGCATAATCATGCTTCAAGGGTTACCATGAAAAGCTGCATATAACATTGCTAAGTTACTCAGCACACCTTCTGGGTAAATCAAAAAGCACTAATATATTGGATTTACTGCCAATTTGGAAAAGTCAGTTAAGAAATAGTCACTATAGTTGGAAATCTAAAATACATAGCCCTTTTCATGACTTTTAGGAGATATGTGGAAACATACCAGCAAAATATATAAGAAAGACATTCGAAGAAGCATTGTAGGCAGGTACAAATACACCTACAGGAAAAGCTAAAATGTGGAAAAATTGTTCAGGATTCCATTTGGCTAGAGCAATAAAATCCCATGTAAGCTGTAGGTAATTGGTTTGAAAAGGAAGAGTGGAACCACTTTATACAACTCCTTGAGCATATGCTTAAATCAGTAGCACTGGGATTGATTGCAAGCATTTTAAACAGAAGAACATGGCTGAAGTCAGACTATGGTAGGAGTAATGTGAACAGAGGAGCCTGCCTCTTTGAGATGAGGATACCATTGCAGTACTCTAGGGTGGTGACCTGAACAGCTGACTTGAGATCATCAACAGTAGATGGATATCCACAAGAAGGAACGAGAAGATCATTCATTCAGAAGGCAACAGGTTAAATTCTCACATATAGCAGGAGAAAAAGAGGAAGGCATATGTCAGAGATGAATGGGTGATGGTCCCAAGCTAACATAACTGAAAAAAAAGCCTACTTTGGGTCACTGAAATGTAGAATGAAGATATAGGAGTAATAATGAGAAATTATTTTTAATATGATTATTAAAATCCTAGTGAAGTAAAAACAGTATTTTTTATTTTTCTTTATTAATAATTTTTCTACTTACTCCTCATGATATCCACAGACCCCCCCCTCCTTCCCCCCCCCGACCCCCCCAGCCCCCTTTCCCAGGCCACCCCGCATCCCCACATCCCCCAAATCGAGGTCTCCTATGGGGAGTCAGCAGAGCCCAGCTCACTGAGCCTAGGCAGGTCCAAGCCCCTTCCCACTGTTTTGAATTGTCACAAAGGGAAAAGTGAATTCTATAACTATCTTGGGAATGGGCTCAGAGTGAATCCTAAGCTATCAGTATGAGAGCAAATGATTAAACAAGGAAGAAGCTTTTGAATGCTATTTGAATGTTTTATCTTTATGTTAATGAGTATGTATTAATTATATATATAAAATGGGCTTCATTGTGACATTTTTATTTCAAATATGTATGTAATGTATGCTGATCAATTTCATCCCCTTTTAGGATTTGGATTTCAGCAGAAGTGCTTCATGTAATCAGAGTCACTAGTTAGAAAGTCAGCTATTACTCTTAAAATTTTTCTACTTAAAGAAATATAAGTACAGGCATAAACAACTAAGAAGACAGTCACTGTGATGGATCTCAGATTGAGTCTGAATCAAACATTCTGCTCTGGACCTAACTGATGACCCAAGGATGCCCTTTCTATCCCCTGCTGCCTGCAGTACCCACGGGTCTGCTCCTAAGCCACCACTTCTCACATTCCAGTATGGCTTCTGTCTGTATTAGTGCCTAATACCTGCCTCTTTGTCCTCATTTTCCATAGGACTCACACAGTCTCTTTGTGTCTCCCACAGGCCACAGGGATTCCCAGCCAGCACATCCTGGTGGCAGTGTTGCCTGGCTTACCCACCACTGCTGAGCTCTTCATTTTGCCCTATCAAGATGCAACCAGAGAAAACAAAAGGTCACCAGAGGACCTGGAGCAGGTGAGTTGCCCAGAAAACATTTCCAGCTTCTCCCTGCAATTTCTCCCATGATTTGAGAGCAAGTGACTTGTTTGAAGGCTGTGCCACTTGGAATTTAGGGAGGTCTACATTTGGTGAAGAGATGACGGGTTTAGAGAGATCTACGCTAATTTTGTAGTTTTGTCGCTGATATTCATGGATCTATCAGACAAATGAAGAAATCAAAGACAATAAATTAGTATCAATAATTTAGTTAAAGTCACAGCAATTCCATAGGTATTTTTGTTGATTAAAGAGATAATAAAAGAAAGCACTTGGCCAATATAGTAGATGCTCATTAAATGTAACAATTATATTTTATGATTGTTTTATAATAGAAAACAATGTGGAAATAAGAAAACTTAGTTCTTTAGAATATGAAATAGATTGGGATACTGAAGGACATTTTTGGAATGAAGAATGTTGATAGTGAGGAAGTAAAATGATTAATGAATTGACTTTCACAAAGTTGAGAATCAAATAAAGACAATAAGAAAATGGAAGAATATACAGTAACAAAGTGGCTAGTATCAGTTATGAGGGTTTATAGTGAAAGAGGTACTTCCATAATTTCATTGAAAAGCAAGCTACCAAGCTAAAGGTCAAAACATTGATTAAGGAAATTGATTATATTTTAGCCTGTCCAGAATTGTCTTCAAAGTAAACCCAGCATTCATATAAAACTCATGAGAAATTAGTGACTTAGTTATGGAGAGCATTATTATCCTGATTGAAAAATGCAATGGTGAAATTACCTTATAAGGCCAGGATATGTATTGAGACTCCACAAAATAAGCTGCCTACAAGTAACCTGTAGTTTTTATTCTAGGTAAGGTCTGTTGATTCTTTTCTGAATCACTTAAATAACTGAGAAAATGGTAGGAGTGAGCTTAGAAACTCATTTAATTTAAAGGTCCAGAGATCCAGTTCAGAGAGGGATAAATTCAGAACCAATCCAGAATGTCATCAAGCTGTTTCTTTTCTCTCTCCTTCTCCTTTTCTTATGATCACATAGAAGCTTCTGCAAGTATAGAGCCAGTACATAGGAAAGCAAGAATGACTATGCAACACCGGCTTCTGTTTAGCCTGAGACTGACCCCACTGTAAAGACTGCATCTGTCCTCCAATGGCACCACCAAGAGTCCTAGGTTTGCAGTTGTCATGGGTCCAGTGTAGGTCAAGTGGACAGGCATCTCTTAATCCTTGCAGTCATATAGATAGAGTACCACTGCTAAAATTTCAGATGTTTTTGCCCCATTGCAGATTAGAGGGTTTAGATTAGTCTTTCCCAAACTATAAATAAATGTGAAAGCAGAAGACAAGGTTCTTCATTGAAATATGTGAAGGAGGAAGGAACATTGGGAAAGCTAAAACAGCTTCCAACGTAATAACACATGCAGACTTTTTAGACAAATACAAAAGATACAAGCAACAAAAATGAGCCCACTATGTGAGAGCTGACTTAGCAATGCTGCTGATTTTATCCACTCTCTTCATGCTCTGGTCCCCTCCTTCTAGACGTAGTAACGAATGTCCTGTAGGATAAGAGCATGGATCCCGCCCAGTGGTTCCTGAAGAGTGGGAGGAAAAAAAACCATAGTGAAGTATCCCTGGCTCTCTTCCTTGAGCCTCTTCTGAGAGGACTCCCCAGGGAACAGAAAAGCTAGTTGAATGGAACCATCTTGTCTGTGAAATAAATTGAGAATTCTTCACGGCGAGAAGCACTTGACCCTTTATCAGGATGCCACCACTAGGTTAATCAAGTGCCCTCTATCTGGGAGAGCTCCACCAGCCTTGCTTTCAGATCCCCAGAGAGTGTAAAAAGGCTCTCTTGCCCTTGGTGGCCTCATCAAGAAGAGCATATCATGCTATCCTAAAACCAGCTGCTCAAGTGAACAAGCTCTGCCCTCTGGGCCCTTTATCCCATGCTTCTCTCTGAGTCTTCCGGAATGACAGGTGTGGATCTGCCACTCCTGGAAGGAAGAGAGACCACCATGCTCTGAGGAGGCTGTGATGTCTTACTGGAGAGAGAGGGGGCGTATACTTGTAGTCTTTCAAACTCCTTAAATGACATTATGGGAAGAGCATACCAACTGGTTATCCAAAACCAAATGCTCAACCCTGAAAACATATATACAAATGACAATATATAGACTGAGCAGGTCATATTTAGAAACATATATGTATATATGTAAACATATATACATGACAATGAAAAAAAACATAAATTCAGAAGAGAGGTAAGAGAGTTATATGAGAAGGTTTACAGGCAGGAAAGGAAAAGGAGAAATATTTCACTTGTATTATAATCCCAAAAATAAAATTAAATTAAAAGGTATTTAGAAGAAACAGAAGGGACAGTAGAAAAATACCAAACACAAATAATACATTTCCTGCTTAATCTGTGCTACTCCTTACAGATACAGATTGCAAATTTTGAGGTCAGAAAAATGAAAGACACCTATGAAAATAGATTAATCTGTTGGTGACATTTAATAAGCTTAATATTCACTATTAAATATATTCAATAAACACAGCTTCTTTATTTTGTGCACTTATGCTATTCCCCATCAGTTCTGAATTTGAAACATGGGGATTTGAGTTATAAAGATAATATTATATTGACTAGGAAGGTCATTAAAATAGGAAAGCTGTAATCAATATCAAGAGGTGAATCAAAGGTATGTGGCTAAAGGACAGAGAAGCTTAAAGCTGGCAATGAACTATCCAAAGAAAGAATGGAACTAGGTGAAGAAGCGTCAGCTTGAATTTAGATTTGGCTCCACAGCCTCCACAGCCTCGCCACCATGTAGTTGTGTTGTTTGAGTTGGGGAAAAGCTTTCTCTGTTAAAAACAAAAACTTCCTCAATTAGTAGTTAAAGGGACCACAGGTCCAGGCTTTATCAACTGGATCTTCTCCAAAGTCACCTTAGCCTGAATTTTCTCTAAAGATGGCACCAGAGTAGTATTTATATTCAGCAAGGTTTACATTCCTCAAACCAACTTTATGAACAAATGTTACTACTCTGGACCATGGTAACCTTGTCATTGACAAATTTGCTAAAGACTTTTAAAAAAGTATTTACTATTTGGGAATTTCAAAAAATGTGTATAAGAGCACCACACATCTGTGCTATAACCCCAGCTCCTGCCACATAAGGGCCATTCAGGACTATATGTGCTTTCATAGACTTCTGAGGCTCTGTAGTGAAAACCTTTTAGCTCTCAGCGGGGGAGCAGGGTGGGGGGGGAGGCGGGGTTCATTCCTGTGCTCAGGAGCTGCACCTAGCCATACCTGAGCTAAGACATTTCAGATAAACCATTTGCATATCGACATTGAGCGTTCCCAAGACCAAACTGCAAGTATCATCTTGTTGATCCAAAATCTAACAAGTTGGGGTACCAGCAAATAGAGATCCAAATGCCCGCTCAACAAAGGTGGGACAGATGCCTATATCAAATGACACTACTAATGTTCCAACTGCAGAAGCCCAGGTTTCAAAATAAAGCCACAAATAACACTAAACACCATGACAATATGTGTCCTCCAAAGTAAAATATTATTTCCCCAGTAATGTTCACCAAGGAAGCAACTCAGATTATGCACAAGGTAGTACATTCAAAATAACAATTATAAACATGTTCAAGAAACTCAAAGAGAATGTGAATAAATTCTGGGATGAAGACCCAAAAAACATAAACTTTTGAATAAAATAAGGAAAGCAATTCAACATTTTGCTTTATTTAAATAAGATTTTTATTATTTGAAAATTCCATACATGTAAACAATGAATTTTGATCATATCCAATTTCCACATCCCCCTCCCAACTTCATGTGGTCTTTCCTGAATCTACATCTCCACCTTGTACCACCTGTTTTAACTGTTTCAAAAACTGACTAACTTCTCTCTTCAGCTTCCTTTTTGTTCATGTTTCAATGATTGACATTTGTATTCCTGTTATATGAATGTGTTTTCTCCAAATAATTTTATTAAAGATGGTTTAAATGTTGAATATGTTCCTAGTTTAGTGACTATCACCATGTAGACCAAATATTGACAGCCCACTGTCTTTGGGGGCACATAGTAGGATGATAATGATGATTCTCTACTCTCTGGGGATAGCCTCATCACTTATTTAAGACAATTGAATTGGAAGAAGGAATTCGATGGGTCTCTTCCAACCTGAAGAAATTAAATGGTTGTAAGTTCTATTCCTGTGCTATAGTAAGGGAAATATTTGAAATGGCTTTTTCTCCAGTCTGGTTCCCCATGTGGTAGGAAGCATCTGCCCACCTGTGGTATATATTGTGCATGAGGAGGAAAAAGTGCCTCTTTTGTTCACGTCCCTGAGAATTTTCCATTGTTACTTTACTCAAGCTAAGTTGATTCTGATTGCTACACTCAATCTTCAACTTTTGAGATAAAGATAAGGAGAATTGAATTGCTGTATTTCCTATAGTAAGGGTCTCCCATGACATCCCTTTCTAGTGTCTGTATTGAGTCACCATTTCCTTTTCAAGCAGTAATTTAAATGAAGTGTGACCTTCATCTGAACCATAGGCATATCCTACCGAACAGGCAGATACCAAGAATAATAGGCTGTTTCTTGAGCTGTGATTGTTTAGCTGAAGTAGAATAGGAAATGGTCTGTGCAGGAAAGTGGTGAAAGAGGAATGCTGGTATGAATTAAAAATGAAACTCACTTAGAAGGCACACTTTTCACTGGACAGCAAGAGAAGTAAATTCATCTCACTTCAGCAAGTCTGCCCTCTGAGTGATCACATACGATTTCACTTGAGTCTTTATCAGGCAGTGCTTGCCTTTCTCATCTAGGCTCTTGCTATGATTCCTGTAGATTGTAGTTTGTTATACTCTTTCTATTGTCCACAGTTTCAAACATTACAATCTGTATAGACTGGTGGAATGAACACTTTCATGAGGAAAGTGTTAGGAGTTGCCTATTCCTGTGCCCTACATTACTCAGTGGCATTGGGGACAGTATTGTAGTTTGTGTGTGTGTGTGTGTGTGTGTGTGTGTGTGTGTGTGTGTGCGCGCGCGCGCGCGCACGCGTGCACATTACAGATGGCTTAGAAATGACAGTGTAATGAATTAAATACTGTGCCACTTTTATCTCCTAAACTCAATTACCCAGATATATAACTAGACATCTTCCTTTCTCCCTCTTGGTCAAATAGTTCAGGAAATCTTTTTAATTTTAGTAGTACTGAACTAGAATTAGGAGTCAAACAAAACTGAAGTCTAGTCTCAACTCCTCAAATATTAACTTGGATATGTCCTTTGAGCTCTATGCTCTTCCATGGGGATGCCAGCATAAACACAAGGAAAAATAGACAGACATAAGCAGCATTATCAAAATAAAGTGTTCAATGCATATATCATATATTTAAATATATAAATAACATCTCATGAACTCATAAAGACAATACAGAATAAGTACTTCTGTAATTAACCTGGTAAGAGGTTTAAAGAGTTGTTGAAATTCGTAAACTGTTTACTACTAATTTATTTGACTAGCAAAACGCCCGGTTCTAATTAAGGTTATTCTTGTATGGAATGTAAATTACATTAACTTTTGCTTCTTATGCATAATTTCTTTCCCACAGAGTACAGATTATTTATCAAATATCTTTTGATGCAAGTTAAATAACATGAAACACATTCTGTTACCTAATTAATTTTTCATACCTGGTTTAGTTTTGTAAATGATATAGAGAAATCCAATGAAGCAATGATAGAAACCAACACACTAACTCTAATTATTTTCATGAGGGGCTCTCCTGGAGATAATAAATTAAAAGTATGTTGTTCTGATAAATTATATTTTCTGATTTAGTTATTTATATGTCTCATTTGAATATAAACATGTTCAGGACTAAGAAGTAGTATCATTTCACCAGGTGAAAGTGAGAAGTCCTCTTGTTGGAGATACATAGTTTGGTTTTATGTTTCTGATATTCTCTAGGAAACAGGCCAGTTTCCTAATTGCTTCTGAGATATCTTTCATGTTTGGACTAGAATGTTTTTTCATTATACCTGTTTGGATGTTTGCATGTATATGTATGTTAATAATCTACATGCAGTTGTTTCAAAGCCAAAACCTTTGTAATAGACATTTACTAAAAATCCATTGTTTATTTCCTTTCAAGACCCCACTAACTGAGTAGTAATCAGAGATTTCAGAGAAAACACCTTTGATGAAGTTGCTTGGAAATCTATTCTTCCTATAAACCTAGACTGCTAAGGAAAATTTCCCATGCTCATAAGAAAGGAGTATCTTTACAGAGGGACCAAGTTATTTGCAGCATGGTTTTAACACAGCCTTGCTTTTCTTCATGGTTTCACAAATGACAACGTTTGAGAGAAGGACCCCAGGTGCTATCCATGGGGCGTGGAGGATCACCTCACACTCCTCTTGTTCATAACACTGTAGTTGCATTACCAACTAGTGACTTTTATATGGACTCCAGACTAAACCATCAGGCCTGCTTAATTATTAAGGCTCCACAAGTTGCCATTTTGGCAAGTTAGTAGAGAAGATGAAACTCAGCAAATAAAAAAGGGAAAACAGAAGAATTTAACTAGAAGAACAATGGGCAGCGTCCATCTAATTAGACTTAATAGCATACTAAATAATATATGAACTTGAGGCTTAAAATAGTATATTAAAAATAAGGCAAGGTGCCGGGCGGTGGTGGTGCACGCCTTTAATCCCAGCACTCGGGAGGCAGAGGCAGGCGGATCTCTGTGAGTTCAAGGCCAGCCTGGGCTACCAAGTGAGTTCCAGGAAAGGCGCAAAGCTACACAGAGAAACCCTGTCTCAAAAAAAAAAAATAAGGCAAGGATAGCAGATAAAAATAAGTAGTATGATTACTCCTCAGAGCCTTTCAGAAATTCCCCAAAATGTGTGAGCCAAGCATAATAAATTTCTATGGTAAACAAAAGAAGAGCTTTTATTCTATCTGTAATATCTTATGGTATGCAATTTCTACTCAAACACCTTGTCTGGGCCGAACAGTCCATGGTCTAGAGTTCCATGTCTCCTACCAACATATACTAGCCTCAGAAATGGTTTAACAAATACCTATATGCATGAAACAAAGATTAACTAACTCGTTGCTTAAACTGTGGCTGCATTGTGTTTAACTGTATTGTTTATTGTATTATTGACATTTATTATCCAACAGTCATAACTTGCTTATCCATGAAAGCCATGGGATGGTTTAGAGAAAGTGAAGGAAGCAAAGAAAATCACACCCAGAATGTGTGGATTGTACCAACCCACTACTTTTCAGGTCATATATATAACAGACTTTCCCTTTCTGTCACTTACAGTATAATGTTAGCAGGCCTTGGTGAACAAAGTATTTCTCAGTGTAGCTGTTCACACTCAATATGACTATTTTGGTGGAACTAACTATAACACTTCTTTCAGATATCTGAAGTTCTAATCCACAAACTCAATCAAAACTTGGTGCACTTCGAGCTGAAGCCTGGGGTCCAAGTTCTTGTTCATGCAGCTCACCTAACAGCAGGTCAGTTTCCATGTTTGGGGCTTCTTGCCAGCCACTGTACTGAAGAGAAATAACATCCATTGTAATCAGGGATAGATGGTAATTATAAATTGAGCACAGTTCTTGAAAATCTACTTGAATGATGGTTCTGCCACAGAGAGGAACCAGTTCGGCAAGAGAATAAGATATTGCTTCCACTTAGTCCCTAGAAAACAGTTTAATAAATCATTTAGGTGCATGCTCTCATGTGATAGCATGCTTTGTTTCAACATACCTGTAAATAGAGCATTAACTTTCAAATCTTTCTATAAAGCCTTATTTTCAATCCATTCATAGCACAAAGAATTTGATTTCTTTATGTTCCAGGCTATGGTAGTACAGGTGAAGTAGAGGTATAGGGGAGATACAGAGGCAACCTCCATTTGGTCCTAATTTTGTAAATAAATGTTCTTAATCGTCTGTCTCTTTACTTATAAAAAGTAGGCAGGGAAATCCTCCTTCTAACTATACAGAAAGCTTTCAATAAAAAGTAAGTAATCTCAAGAATTTATAATTAGATATCACTATGTATGTTAATAATTAATTAGATGAACAATACTTATCAGTTACTTGTTTTGGCAGAGTATTACAGTGATGCTTCATGGAGTGCAATTGCAAACTGGAAATAGTTTGTATACTGATGAAACTTACAATATGGGTCAGTGTGGGAAGTATGGTGGTGGTATTTGTTGGAGGTGTGCTATAGGTCAGGGAGAAGGTATAGGCATTTGGGGGGAATCTCTCAATAGAAACATGTATGAGTGTTTGTGTAGAGAGTAAAAGTTAAAAGACCCTATCTCAAATACAAGAAGAATAGAAAAAGGAGTGAGTAGGTGGGTGGATTTCTCGTGAGAACTAGTTTAGAATTAAAACTAAGCCTAGCCATGAGAAACTGGTACATCAATGAAGTCCTAAGAAATGTGTGGATCCACAGCTCACATGGAAACTTCATTCTTGATAGCTATGAAAAATTCATTCCAGTGGAGCAAGTTTTAGATGGCCAGGAACAATACAAAGTTGAAAAAAACTGATAATTTCCTCCATTTCATGCTCACAGTTCTTTCAAAGGTGGGTGTTTGGGAGCAGGAATCAGGTTTCTAGGAAGAAAGGCTGGCAGAAAGAATAGATGTAATTGGAAATCCACATAGCCATAACATTTGAAAGACAGATGCTATATCAAAGACATGTATGACTCTAGGTTGCCAAGACAACAAGAAAAAAGATACAGTTGCAGGCCAGGTGGGAGGGGACATCTCTTACACTGGGAAAACTTGATGAGAAAAAGAAAAATCTTTATCTCCCTATCATTATGGCTGTTTACATTCCTTCATATTACACTTACTAGTAACATCTTCTGTTAGTCCAATTGCAAACTTCGTCAACAAACATTACAAAGTTTGTATCATGAATGACTCAGCATGTATATTGATGTAGACTTAATGTGGAACATTAGTTTCTGTACAGGAAGAAAATGACCAAGACTGAAAGAATAACTAAACTTCAAAATGCTGTTTGTTCACATAAGAGTATAGAACTGGCCATATGCCAAGGTACAGACTTTCTGGGTTTAACTTTCACTATAACAAGAACAGCAAGAGATTTGTGTCAAGAATGACACTTAAATAATTATGATGATGAAGTATCAGTTTCTTACTTGAAATTGATCCTGGAGTAGCTCTAGCTACCTTATTTAGAAAAATAAAAATAGTTATTTAAACATCAGTGTATTGGACCACATGTCTACCAAATAGAGTAGAGGGTAATTTCCTTTTATGTGTGGAAAACAGGGCATGTTCAGTGAAGGGTAGGTGGCTTGAGGTGCTTGCAATGGTGTTTTTTACATTGAATTTGTAAAAGCTATCAAGAATGAAGTTTCCATGTGAGCTGTGGATCCACACATATCCACATGTGGGTGAAGAATATTGTTTGATGTAGATATGGCATTTGGTTCCTGTTCTCTTCTCATCCTCTTATATCCCTTACGAAAAGGGAAAATCCTTTTGTAAAGGACCACTGTCTGCAGCATTTCCTGTCTCTAAGCAGGACTACTGAAACCTTTATGGGGACCATTATCGCACACTGCTGCTTCCATTAATTGCCCAGCAGATGTTCAGCAGCCTCCTTTTTAAAGTGTTCAAGCCAGAGTATGTTGCTGGTGAGAGGCAGTGCATGATTTAGTTATTCTCCCAGGGAAATGAACTGTCTCCTTTCAGGAATTTACTAGCCTGATTTTGGTTTTCAAATTCAGTTCCCTATTTGCTTTCATGGGAGTACAAGGTAAGCATTTGCAGAAATCTGGGTGTCATTAGAGACTGGATTTTGCTTATCTCCTCCTGTATTTTCTCTTTGGGAATTCATTAATTTCTGTAGCTAAGCCGAGCTAAACTTTGAATGCAGTGTTTATTGTGTTCATAGTCTTCCCTGTGCTTCTTGGAAACTGTGATTTCTCTTGAGGGTCTGGCCATACCTGACAGATATATTTCTAGAATTCTCTTTGCAGAAACAAGAGATTTGATATTATGTGAGAATAAAGGGGAAATAAAGAACATGTTGTTAAAAAGGTGGAGCTAAGGTTACAGCTTGAACAAATGCTTTTGGATTTTAGAACCTTGATTAGCAGACAAGGGCTAAAACATTGTAGAACCAGCCAGAGGGTTAGAAAAGGGTATATAAATCAGTAACATTTGGGATTGTACTAATAATACTGATGTTGGGAAAAAGTGTAACTGTGTTCATACTACCTGCCCTAGCCTCTTCTGCTTTCTGCACTCCTAAATCTATTTGTAATTTAAGACTTAGCTATTATATGCCACCATGTGCTTGACATCTTTCTAGAAGCCTTTGCCTCATTATCACCACCCACATATGAAATTGTCGATTTTTTTAAATTTTATTTTACAATACCATTCAGTTCTACATATCAGCCATGGATTCCCTTGTTCTCCCCCCTCCCGCCCCCCTCACCTTCCCCCCAGCACACCCCCCATTCCCACCTCCTCCAGGGCAAAGCCTCCCCCAAGGACTGAGATCAACCTGGTAGACTCAGTCCAGGCAAGGCCAGTCCCCTCCTCCCAGACCGAGCCAAGCAACCCTGCATAAGCCCCAGGTTTCAAACAGCCAACTCATGCAATGAGCACAGGACCAGGTCCCACTTGCTGGATGCCTCCCACACAGATCAAGCCAATCAACTGTCTCACCCATTCAGAGGGCCTGATCCAGTTAGGGGCCCCTCAGCCATTGGTTCATAGTTCATGTGTTTCCATTCATTTGGCTATTTGTCCCTGTGCTTTATCCAACCTTGGTCTCAACAATTCTCGCTCATATAGACCCTCCTCTTTCATGCTAATTGGACTCCCGGAGCTCCACCTGGGGCCTAGCCATGGATCTCTGCTTCCAGATCCCTCAGTCATTGGATGGGGTTTCTCTAATTGAAATTGTCGATTTTTAAATCTCTATCTGATGATGGTGATTATGGCTATATTCATTCTCATCTTCCTCACACATATTCATTTCTTATGAGCAGGGTTCTTAACATCATCTTGTTGTCACTATTACTGAACCCAGCAGACAACTTGCAGATCAGTTGCTCAACTAACTTTACTTTTACAAATATCAGGTTCATAATGCATAATGTGTAGAAATATAGATATGTATATGAACCAATCTTCATGACCATTCTAGCTGAACACCTGGCTAGTAGAGCCTTTCATTATTTTATCCAATAGGCATCTAGAGAAAACCATTTTCTCTAATTTTTTATTCTATATTATGGATGTGATCATGAATGTTTATTTGTACAATGAGAATGGACAGTTAGAAGGAAAATAATGCCCTTGCTCCTTGGAGTTCTGTGTTTCAGAAAAAGAGAAGCAAGAAAGTATGGGCAGGAGAGCAAGAGTCTGTTACTGAAAAAAAAAAGCCTGAATCAAGTATAACTTATTGTCCCTTGCTTAGTGCTTTGTATCATATATTTTTAGAATCAGGATTTCATTGTGAGGAGTGTTTGCTGGCCACTTACAAAGGCTCAAAGTCTGATGCCAGTCATTTGATTTCTATTGGTTACTATTTAAGAATAAACCTGAACCATTAATTAAAAATCTGTAAAAGATATATTTTTGTTTTTGTTTACATTACTAACTTGGAATGTACTCAGGAGCAGTATCTGTTTCAGATTCATCATTTTATTCCTCAATGCTTCTATTTTCTATGCCTCATTTGGCAATAATTCCTTTAAATTTATGGTTCTTTAGGAGGATATAAGACAAATTAGGACCCTCATTCCTTCTGCACAGGACAGAGCTGAACCACAAATACTCATGCATGAACAGAGTGGACAGGGAAGTAACAATGGATAAGGCAGTAGCAGGGGAGCCACCTACTGAAATGGTTCCTTAAGTAGTAAATTTGGGTAATAGTTCATAACTCATTCTCTTTACAACACAGGATTTTTAAGGGACATTGCAAAAAAATGGTGATTTCTTATTTATCAAAGAAGGTAAGTTTAGTGGCTTACGTTGGATTTGGTGTCATTAAGAATAAAATCTACCAGCAAGCTGGAATAGGAGGTTGAATCTCAGGAGGGAAGACTAAGACACTAAACTGTGAGCTTTAACTTTCCGCTCCTGTCAGATGTTATATTCTTAGGTAAGAGACGTCCACTGCCAGGTGAACAAATTCTACTTGTTGGTGCAAATATTTCAGGCCCCATCAAATGCTCCATCTTGGCTCCTGTGAACATTCGTCGTCAGAATTAAAATGTCCTTACATGTGGCTGGCATGGGGAGTGTGAGGAAGTTACTGGTTTATTGGTTGTTCTATGATAGAATTGACAAGAGTCTACATAAAGATAGACAGTAAGAGAAAGAAACCAAGGGGGATGTTCTGGCATATTCCATTTGAGAACACAATCACAAATAGATTAATCCAAATTAAAATGAAAAAATTTCAGAGCTATTCATATTTCACCAGATTAGTTCATTGTGTAAGTAAACTGAAATTTGGATAATGGGATCCCCTATAGAGGAGCTGAGGTTGACTGGTTCTGCAGACCTTTTGGGTAAATAAAGCTGTCTTTCATGGTTGGAAAACTTGTGTCTACGCCAAGGTAGGATATCTTTGCTATAGACTACCTGATCCCCAGCCTGACCACATGGCAGTTAAATTACGAAAGACCACAAAAATAGAGAACAGAGGGTGTTTATTATACAGAGTGAGAAATCATATGGGGTACCCAAGAAACTGCAAATCCAGATCTTACTTTTGGATCAACATCTCAAAATCATGCATATATACCCACCCCCCTTGCCAGTCTCCAGAATACTGTAGAAAGCACTCCATAAACATAAATCCTTCTGCAATGAGGGACGGCCCAAGACACTCTCCTCCAGCATTAAGTCTGATTTACAGCTCTGGGCTTTCACTAAAACAGAGAAGGGCTTGTAACACTAATATAGTCATAAACATTAAAATCTAATTTCTTGGCATGGGTGGAGGCAGCCTAATAGTCAGAATGGGCAGATAACAGTGAGAGAAAGTAGGTAATAAATGAGACATACCTCCAAATATGGGATGTACTATTTCCATAATCAAGATAAGTGGCCAAGGGCAGCCAAGAGGTGTGGCTGGGAAGCTTTTGAAAAATAATTAAAATGTGAATTAAAATCTAAGTGGCAGCGGGAATTGAATAGCTGGGAGCTTTATGAGAGTTAAACAAATGATATTATCTACATGCAATTCATATGCTTATATGGGCTGAAAATGCTGCATTCACCTTTCACTATTTCCACCTACATTTCAGTAATTCAAGGCTTTTAGTTTTCCTGTAGGTTCTTGGTCTCCTAGAGTGTAAGGCACATATGATTAAAATGAAAAGGTAAAAAGCTAACGTTTTTGGAGAGGAAGAGCTTCAAAGCTCATATTGAATAAAAGCATAAAAACACACACTGAGAATATTGTTCCCACCCCTTCTTTTCCATTTAGTGCCTTGTTAAAGAAGCTGCATTTAGGAAAACCGTCCTTTGTCAAGGGCATGTGTGGGTTTTGTAATAAAACTGTTATCTTGGCCTCTGTGCTGTTGCCAACTGATTTAACTTCTTTTGCAGGTGCAATAAAAAGCTATCACAGGCACATTAGAGGATTGATATATCCAGACTTTAGTTGCTAACACTGGAGAGGTTAAGAGTAAAAGGTGGGGGTGGGGAAGAAAGTGTAGCATTCAGCCTCATCATGACACTAAGTGAATTCTGCTCTTCAGCTCCATCTTGGTAAAGATGCTTTCCATGTGAGGTAGCAGAAGCCCCAGGTGGGATGTTGTAGAAACTACAATGTAATCGAAGCCACAGTATAATCGATGCAGATGCCAAAGAGTTGCTGTGGAGCGCTCAACAGTAAAGTGAAATAAATTGTTGCAATAACATTTTCCAGTTAGAGATGAAATTAGCACTAGTGAAGATCTTCCAACGTCAATAAATGTTTTCACCTTTTTACTATGTGACCACTCAGCTATTATTTACAAGTAAGTCATTTATGAGAAAAGCCATGATGATAGTATTTTTTATTTCCTTAAATTTTTCCCAGAGTTAAATGTATTTTCCTCTTTAAATAACCAGATTGTCTCAGAGTAGCTTTTGACAGATATTAAATTGTTGTGGTATTTAACAAATAATAACAGGTGCCAAGAGATATAAATATATCTTTTCCTCCAATGTGATTAAATGAATGTGACACCTTCATATACATCCATATGAATACATATACACACATATACACACACACACACATATATATATATATACACACACATACATTTATAAACACATACCAAAGATGAAGTAACATTTCAGCTCTTGATTCTATTCTCTTAAGAAGGCAATCTGCCCTTCAGATAACCAAGTGATTTCCTGGCACACACAGAGCCCTGCCTGGAATTGATCCCAGCACATAAACCAAGTTGGGTGGCACACACCAGTAATCCCAGCACTCAGTGGATGAAGGCAGGATCACTGGGCTGCTCATGGTTCAGGAAACCTCACAGGGCACAAGAGAATGAGAAACTTTAACTGGCTGGAGTGGAGCCACTGGTTTACTGCATTGTTCCCATAGAAAGCTCTCAGGTAGAAATCAGTTGTCAGCTTTGGGTATGCTAGGTTTCAGGGTTTTCTTTTCCATTAGAATATGACTGTTTACAATGATGAGTGGTCTGGTAGTTTATATGGAAACTCAGGGTGCTGGAGATGCCTCAGTCTGATGCTTCCCAATTAGCTCTCAGAGGTAGACCAAGCATCGTGAAGCTCATGACTGGAACTGTATATGAACTGGAGGCAGAGCCGTTACCCAAGCTAGGGTACACTGCAAATGGAAGTCCCTCTGTCCACTTTTCATTTTAAACATCTTTTCTGTGCCATTGCCATGTCACTGTGATCCCTCGGTACTGAGTGTCAACACGACAGGTTCTAGAATCACCCAGGAGACAAGCTTCTGGCCATGCCTGTGATGGATTGTGTAGGTTGGGTTAGTGTCTGGCATGTCTGTGGGGAATTATACAGATAGGGTTAACTGAGGTGTGAAGATCCACCTTAACAGTGCACAGTACCATTCTATGGGCTGGATGGAACTCTAGACTGAATGAAAAGGATGAAGTGTCTGAGCACCAGGATTCATGACTCTCATTTCAGGACTATGGACACACTGTGATCAGCAACCTGTGTTCTTGTCACCATGCCTTCCCAACTGTATCCGACTCTCCCTAGAACAGGTAGCCTAAATAAACCCTTCCATTAAGTGGCACTGGTCAAGTATTTTGTTCCAGCAATGTATCAAGTAACTAATATACCCCCCCACACACATTCCTCCAAATGTTTGGGTTACCCAGATTTTATATTTAACATATTTACTATGAAGCCATGGGTCTGTTCAGAGACAGGAAAGGAAAAACTGAAAATCAAAACACACTGTGCCTCTGCAGCTGCTTGACCACATTATCATTAGAGGAGAGATGTGCCAAGAAAGCTTGCTGAGCAGGACCTAAACTTACAAAAGGTCTGTGACTGAATGAGTGTGTGTAAAGCTGTGGTGTGACTACATGTGTTTTCATTCCGTAAGACTGGACACCTTTCATACACTGATGTGCACCAAGAATCTCAAGGTGGGGAAATGTCAAGGGTCAAATTGTCCTCACTGAGAAACTCTTTCTTCATCTTTCAGAACTCTTTAGGATGTCCTTTCAAGAATATGGGAATATTAATATGACGGCATAAAGTATTGGCAATGTCTATTGTGTCAGATACAGTCACAGGCAATTCCATCTCTTTTGACTTTTTGACTTTCACAACTTTACTAAAGCAAAGATTATTTTCATTTGACTTCTTTTTTTCTTCTTCTTATTTATTCTTTGTATCTTTTACATCATGCATCTCCATCCCATTCATTTCCCCGTCCCTTCATATCCACTCTCTGCCCTTGCAACCTCCCCAAAGTTATCACTTGAATTTTTCAAATAAAGAATTGGAGCTTCCATTAATTGAGTTATACCAAAAAGGCAGACCCAGAATCTGATTCTATAGAGAATATATCAAATACTGAACCCCAACTATGGAGTTTTGATTTTACTTTCATGTACACAGCTATGACTGTTTGTTTAGGATTTCCTATATGTCTGTCACTCTTTTATGGATGTGGTAACATTTCTATTAGTATAATCAACTCAGATCCTTGTGAATAGAATACAATAATTCAGAGCATAGCCTAGTTCCTCACAGGGTTTAAGAAATGATGTATGAGCAGAGGTGTGGGGTGTCCAGTTACCTGGAGCAATGTTTATATCCATTTTATACACAATGCATTTGTAATGCAAAAATCTTTTCAGCCCTTTTCTTCCTTATATCTACCTTGTTGAAGTTGAAACTAGAGAGGGATTAATTTATAATAACTCCACACAATGAGCCCAAATCCACTTATCAGCAACTTCCATTCCTTAGCAATGCATACAAACACACCTAAATATTGAGAAAATTAAGATATTTGGCTGCTACTGCATGAAGCATTAACAGACCCCTTTATTTGCAGGCACAGATCAGTAAGCAGAGGCCAAACAAGGACCACTGAGAGCAGCGCCACTCAGTCTCCCCCCTGCTCTTGGCCCTGTGCTGCTCCCCTGCCTCCGAGAAGTGGCTAAGAGATTCAGAACCGGGAGATGGAATAGATAGTGCATTTTACACCTCAAAATGCAAAAACTGATATTCTCCAAAGACTGTGATAAATGCCCAGCAATATTATTCTGCTTCTTTAAGAATGATGATCTGAGTGTGAATGGTGTAAGATTGAAAAATTCCACCTAGAAAAGAGGAAAGCAATAGGAAATGGAAGCAAAGCTAAGTGAAATGGTGTCCAGTTGTGTCTGGGTATACATACACATGTGCATGTGCATTTCCTTCATATGAGTAAGAATGTAGTTAGGGTAATTTCTTCTTCTTACTTTCCATGTATTTCAAATGTTGTACCAGGCATAGTGGTGCACACCTTTAACCCCTGCATTCAGAAAGTAGGCAGAGGCAGGCAGATCTCTGTGAATTCAAGACCAGCCTGGTGTGCACAGTAAATTTCAAGGCAGCCAGGGCTATGTGTAAAGTTCCTGTTTCAAAACAAAACAAAAAAATAACAAAAACAATTTCAAATGTTACCCTTTCAGGTAAGTTTTGTGGTTTTCTTAGCTGCAACTCCCTTCTACTCTGCTTGTGCTACAGGGGCCTTCTGGTTAGTATGTGGAGTTTAGCTTTATTCATGCCTCTGACTGTCCTCATTGTCTATAGCTCCTCTGGACCTCTATTTGTTCACTGAAAATTAATGGTTTACATTACATTACTTTTACATTATATTCTCATTCCTTTCCTATGATAATGATATTGTGATAAAGAATGATGGGGTGGGGGGGGTAGAGTTATTTTGAAACAATGCAGTGGTTGAGCTTGTATGGATTGTATGCAGATACAGAGAATAGGATTGGTTGTGAGATGACAGTTGGTCTGTCATCTGTCTGTCTGTCTATCCATGACTCATCTCTTCACATACCTGAGTATGTGTCACCAAAGTTTAAAAGTGTATGATCTAGGATCCTAAGCACTCCTTTTAAAGCATAATGTTTTAACTCCTGTCACTTGTGAATTTTTTTCTATGCTATCTATCACATTTACCTTAATCCCTTTCCTGAGAAATGTCATTTTTAGTTTCTTGGTCCTTTCCACCACGTGGGTCACATAGAATTGTGGGTATTTGTATGTGTTTGAATGGCTCACACTCGAGTCTTCTTTCTTCCGTTAACTAGTTGAAGTCCTGTAGGGTGGCATTCAGCACTGAGCACTTAACTGCTTTTGTTTGTGTCATGTGGTGGCCCTTGCCTTCCATCTGTTAAAAACAGCCAAGATAATATCTGTAACAATGGAAAGTGCTCTTTTCTCCCGTGATGTTCTACCAATAGCAGCACGCACTCAAATGCATTTCTGGGCTTTGTTGATGGCACCAAGAGCTTCATTTTCTTAGTGTAAATATGAAACATCTTGGCTTTGGGTGTTCCACTACACTGAGGCTACCCAATCAGCTCTCACACAAGAACATGCTCTCACTGCACGAAATTGAGAGACTTACAGCAAAGACAAAGCAAGAGGGTTGCTTATATTCATTGCTTGCTAAAAGCTGATCCTCCTGCATAAACTAAGTCCATTTCCAGAGAAAGAAACTTAGACTTTTACTTTGCAACAACTTTATTGTCATATGAAATATGGTCTCTAGTAGTAGCTGAAATATAATCTTGCAAAAATCAGACAGAGCAGATGCAACCATGGGTATTGCCTGAGACTATTAATATTGTAGTCATTTACTCCTGAACTTTTCTGCTTGGATGACCAGAGCATCACCCTGTTGGCTCTCAATAGAGAAAAGTCATAGAAAGGGTGCTTAAAGGTCACCTGCATTTCTGGGTATTGGGCTTTGCTTAAATTGATGGAAGGTAAAGGTCACTATCCATGCTTCTGCAAGTACAGGTAGATTGTTTTCAGGCTTGAGCTATACCACATTTGCCAATTGTCAGTTCCTGACATGGTAAAAATTAATTGCAAGCAGTCATTGCAAGTACAAAAGACTTGACCTTGGGGATGAGATTTGGAGTTGGGGAGAGATGTTTCATAGAACTGCTGTGTAAAGAAAACTTAGAGACAGAAGCTTGTGCATGCAGATATTTCAGCTTTGTCTGTGAGGAATTCCATGCACTTGAGGTGCTGGAGTTTCTAGGATGGGGTACCATGAAACTCCTCTCCCTCAGAACCAGGGTATTGATCTTCCCAAGCATTCACTTGACCATCAGCTTCCTGGGTGAAAAAAAATGTTAGCATGCTCCATAGCTTTACAGTTCTTTGTCTTACAACTGCCAAGGTAGTAATATGAGTAATTCATAATTCATACAGACACAGACACACGCACACGCACATGCACACACACATCCTATTTATGGTTTGACTGCTTTTCCATTGTGCTTAGCTTACATATAATGCATACAATGCATAGGAAATAATAATAATAATAATAATAATAATAATAATAATAATACATACCATTCCTGGCATAGAATATTTAGCCTTACCAGGTTTCTACCCTATAAGAGTGTGGAAGCGTACCTGTAGAGCCATTCTCCCGCTCCTTTTAGTATACTACTTGGTAAATTACATAAAGCATTGAATGTTTTATTATAAAATAAGTTTTTAAAATGATTTTACCCAACCAGGTGTAAGCTCAGGTAAGGGCTCTGAGCACAACGAAGATAGGAGTCATTGAGCTATATGGAGTAGGTTCCATGTTTGATAGTTTCATCTTATAGTGAGTGGCTTTTAATCAGAATGTAAGCCCATCAGTAACACGTGTTGGTTAATTAATAATAATGACAGCAGCAATGCTAGAATGAAAGGAAATACAAAGAGATTGATAACTAGATATAGCAACTTAATCCTCATAGCCATCCAGTGAGGTATGTACTATTATTTTTTAGCTACATTAGACACATTAAGGTGAAGCAACCAGGCCTAGTCTGTACAGCAGGCAATTGGTTGAATGGAGCTAAGACCGCTTCTGTTTTCCCTTGATCCACTGTAGGGCTTGTATAGACCAGCTGGAGCATTTTCAGGACAGGGACCCACTTAGATGCATGCTTAACTGTGGACCATGCATTGGGCCTGTATATCCCACCTGGTTTCCCGGGATTTACCAATCTTGTGTGTGAATCATATGGACCTGCTCAAGACTCTGCTAATGTTTGTCCTTTGTATATTTCCCCTAGCCCCACTGGTGGACCTCACTCCAACCCACAGTGGATCTGCCATGCTGATGTTGCTCTCAGTGGTGTTTGTGGGGCTGGCTGTATTCGTCATCTACAAGTTTAAAAGGTGCGTGTCCCCCTCCCTTCCATCCCCCTGACCCCAATCTCTTCCCTCCTTCTGACAGGTTCAGAAGAAATAAATCACAGTGAAACTCACCTCTGGAACAGAGCAGTGATGCTTTCTGTTAATGTTTTAGGAAGATCCCGGGGATTAATGTTTATGCCCAGATGCAAAATGAGAAAGAACAAGAACTGATCAGTCCAGTCAGTCACAGTGAAAGCAGGCCCAGTGTCCCTCACCCTGACCTCAGGAGACCTGGCCAGCTTTTAGATGAGAAGGTGGAATCACAGCTCCTAGGTAAATGATGCCCAGTGGCCATCAGCTGCCCAGGCTGAGTAGTCAACACTAACCCACCTTTAACCCCTTTTTGGCTTCATATAACCACTTTTTTCTGCTCTAACACTCATGAGAAAAACAGCTAAAACGTCCCTTTCTTGCTCCTTTCTAGCTTTTTTCTTTTATTAAGACTTCTACCCTTTAAAAAAAAATCTGTTTCTAAAACACTAAGCTTCAAAGTATGTGAACTTTGAGCATATAGTCTCTTCACTACTGCTATTTACGGAGACAGAGTTTTAGAGTCCGGGGGAGGTGGGTAAAAAGGCACACAGTAAACAGGGCATGAACAGAACACAGCAATCTGTACTACAGACTCTGAGACCAAATTGTTTTAGAACACCAGAAGAGCCCAATGTAAGAATATTGGCTAACCTGACCATTAGAAAGGGTTTTTATTGTTGTTTTGTTTTTTGTTCCCTTTTAGTCCAGTGGCTGTCTTGAAACTACTGCCCTGGAAATGAGGAATCTGAGAACAAGGAAGGGCATGCAGTTTGTAGAGTACTTAGGATTTGGGGATGCTAAGAGACCAATTGGAGAATTAAGCTAGAGAGGAGCCCACAGATGCCTTTTTCTGTGTTGACTACAAGTTTTGGCATTAGATGACAATGCAGTTTGTTTTCCTGGGGCCTAAGCATGGGAGTCTGAGACCTAGCCGGAGGAGGCCTGAAGTTCCATTGCTAAATCTTACTATGAATTATAGAAGATGTTTTTGAGGAACTAAGACAAACTCATGGAAATATCATTGCTGATCCCCATCTCTCCTTGGGTCCTGCTGTCTATGGCTGACTAAGATGGAGAAATTATATAATAGTTCATGCTTCAGGCTAAAGTTGTGGTGCCAGATCACTTAAAATGCCTTTATAGAAAATATTTTTATCTGTTACTTGGAAAAAATGAGTTTAAGTGGACATGAGAAAGGTCTGCGGCTGTATTACAGGAAGTTTAAATGCAATGAGTAGCACTAGCCAGAGATAATAATAACAACTGCAGCCACATCTGGTGTCCAATTTTCACAGTTCGTTTTCTTTCATTTGGTGGAGACAGGGTGATAAAAAGACACAATAGCATTGGGTTAAAAAGTATAGAAACTTTTCTTTCTTACGGTCCAGTGTAATACCACATACGCTATCTATTCACTTCTAAAGCATCTCAAATGCTGCATTATTTAAGGGGTCATTTGGTTCTCTGTCTCCGTTCCTATGGTATGAATCACAGTGGCTGTTTATTAAAGTGGCAATTCCCTGTTTGCTAGAGACATCTCGCAGCACATTGCAGTCTCTGACACCGTTCCATTTCCAATGTCATTAAATGAGTAAGTGTTACACGTTTTCTCTTAGGAGAGTAGCTTTACCTTCCCCTCCCTCCCCTTCTTCTCAACCTGGTGACTCATCTCTCCGATTGCAAAGACCAAGACAAGCCACTCCACCTTCATCGCCAAAGCGGGGATCTGCTGGGGCACAATTTGCAATTTAAGGAAAACCCCCAAAGACTACAGGAGACCTGCTGATCAGAAAAGAATTTCGCTCTTGTCAAGTACATCATCCTTCATGACCACTAACTTTATGTTTCTTTTTTTCTTCTGTTGTTCTGTTTCCTATTTTGCCAGGAAGTATTTCCATAGTTGCTGAGAATCAAAGCACAAAAGAAATCCCTACCTATGTAAATGTTTGAATGGAGGACGCCAGTAAAACAAACAAAAATAAAATAAAAACAATCAAAATCTAAACTAACAAATAAACACTCACTGCATCGGGACTTTTAAATTCTTCAGACACAGACAACAAGGGTTTTTAGCTTTAAGCCTGTGCATGTGGACAATACCTTGAGAACACGTTCGGAGGGGCAGTGTACAGGTGCTCTATTTTAATGGAAAACACTCCCCTCCCTCTTTCTTCTCTTTTTCTGATCGGTCGTGTTTGTAGAACATTCATAACATATATAGGCCAAGGAAATCTGCATGTATTTTTGGAACTATTCTTGGCTCTAGATTGAACAGCTATTTTAGCACTACTGGCTGAGGGTGGATTAGCCATCTCCAGCCTTTTCACAGGACACAAAGAGTGCACAGGAGTTTGAAACCCTGAGCTGCTTCTCTGTTTTATTTATTGTTAACTTTTCCTTCCTAAGTTAGTGTTAGTGGCTCTGTTGGTCAGCAGTGACC
The DNA here is from genome assembly GCA_902168325.1 of Peromyscus nudipes. Lineage (NCBI taxonomy): Eukaryota > Metazoa > Chordata > Mammalia > Rodentia > Cricetidae > Peromyscus > Peromyscus nudipes. Next base: position 43,411 of record CABHPH010157173.1, read on the forward strand.
ACAGGCTGATTTCTCTCCATTTTCTGTGGCCACAGGGACAGCGATCCTAGTTAAAGATCCATACCCACGTAGGCAGGTTCACCAGGAACAGAAGAGAGACTAGGAAGCAAAGCATATCAGAAATGGACCTTTGTTTCCTGCTCAAATTTTCTCCTTGCCCCAAGTAATGTAAAAACAAGCAAAGACAAAAAAAGTGGGATTTTTTTCCAGTAGATACTTATTATTCTACCTTCCCATTTGTTTGCTATCTCTGTGTGGACATATTTCTCCTGATGTCTTTCAATTTTTTCCTCCTTGTCCCTGATTATCTTTTGACTGCTCTCACTTTTTCTCCTCAAATGTGTTGCTAGATTTTGGACCTTTAACCTGATATTTCCTGAAACTGGCCCAGCCTAGGCCAACCCTGACTCCTTCTCTCACAGGTCTTCATCTCTATCAATTTTCTACACTCCCACGCATGCCGGCTTCACTGCTCTCTGGCCAGGCTGCATTCTGCCCAGCTGGATTCAGTGACATTTCCCCTTTGTCTCTTCCTCTGGAACCCTCTTTTGTCAAATATCTCTGTCTTTCCCACCTGGAAACATACGCTGTGTGTGAAAGAGTTGATACATGCAAAGCAACCCAAATCTGGCCATATATTTTGGAAAGTAAAACATATAGCTGAACAGTGGTGGTTTTGCACATTAACAAAAATCTTATGTGGTCTGAATCTAGAAGATTCTCACGAGGAATGTTTTGAATGTGTGACTATAATGCAGGGTAATATGTTCTATGATAGTTGCTGTTATCTGATATTTCCTCTCCAGAATAACCATATTTGTAAAATAGAATTGATCTTTAACCAGAAGGAAAAGCAGGTTAATGAACTTAATATACGAAAGTATTGAAAAAACTACAGAAATCAATCTTCCCTTATATTTGGGTGAGGCTTAGATCATTTAAGATGATCTTGCTGATTTCATGTGTGCATTCCTATCTCTGAGTGTCATGGTATTTATAAGGAAAAAAATAAGTCAATATAAAGGAAGAATAGCTGCTTACAGAAAAGTAAGGCTCACAACCCTTGGGGCTTCAAAGCAAAAGAAAACCAGTTTCCTCAAAGGATTTATGAAAGAAGGCCCACAGAAAAGAGCAGAGCTTGTGCCCCTGCTGAAGTGCTTCTGTATGATTGAAGTCTCTTTACTTTTCTGGACAGGAAAAAGCCCACTCTCAAGTGAAGATGATAGATGTTCTGGTAAACCACTTCCAGAACCCAGCCTCCTTTTTAGGTGTGTCCCAAGGCCAACAGCAGGGTGTTGTCAAGGGTCTTGTTGTATCCCAGTGATCAGTATGACTCTTGCCCTTTTGTGGCTGTATCAGTGATCACATGACCCCTGCACATGTATGGCCGAGGAAAGGGGAGAGTAGGAAAGCTGCTGTCAGAGGTTACTCAAGCAGAAAGCTTTATGGTAGAAGATGTCCCATGTGAACTTGTGCAGTAAATTATGCCTGGGGACATAATCAATCAGTTCTCAACCTGCCAGGCTTCCTATCTCATAGGAAAAAGATCTTAATTGATTCTCTTCAATTGGAATCTTCCATATTTAGTCTGGAAGACAAAGTATTTGGAATCCAAAATAGGTTCACTCAAACCATTGCAGGGAATCCTCAGAGTTGCAGTTCAAATTATTCTAACTTGAAAGTCATTATTAAAAATGGAAGACCACTCTTGATTTAGCCCAGTGCCTTGCCTAGAATAATATTGTGAAAGTTATTTGTCAATGAAATGACATGAGTGAATGAAGAGACACAGAAAAGAAGGGGCTATAAGTCTTCATTTAAAATAGAGATGGGCTTGAGAGACCTGGCATCCCAGAAAGTGACTAAAGTGGTCGGTGATAGATTCAGCTTCTCCAGTGTTCTCATGTGCCTCTCCTCAAAGCTCCCTGCCACCTATAGGTGATTGGTGATGCAAGCTGCTGCTTAGAGGAGACCTCAGAGTCCCTGTAACCTTGGTCAGTGGCTCTCAAAGTGTAGGGCTTTGGACAACACTATCAATGTCACCTACACTTGTTGGAAATGCAGATTCAAACCAGGCTGAAACAGACCCTGCTATTTTGAAAGTTTTAGGGAATCAACAGTATTGTTTTCTGTTCATGGGTCATGGTGGCCCCAACAGTCTGTTTCAACACCCATTCAGGTGATTATGATATATGCTCAAGTTTGAGAACCTCCATAGCAGGCCTTGCAGTAGAATACCAAGGAAAAAGTAACATTGAGAACCTATAAATGGGAGGGACCTAAGTGCCTACTTCTCACTAATAGCGGGTGCAGTTACCATGAGGAGTCTGGCAAAGTTAAGGCCAAAAGAGTGTGGGGAGGGATACATAGAAGGGAAGACTCAGGGCAACCTAAAAATTGGATACTGCAACATTTCTTAAAAGCCTAGGGGAAAACTGTGCATGCTGTACCCTGAACTACCCATCAACATTTCCCCTTTGCCTTATTCCTAATTGGATTCACTGTCCAAATTGCAGAGGTTTGCTTTGATTTTTTCCAGAAGTTCCAAACAGCAACTTTGAAAGCAATGGGGTGCTTGGCAGCTGTTCTGTGTTTTCCAGGATTCCAACTGAGCATTGAAACCCCTCATTTGCCAACTTATTTTTATAGGAAGCCAATTTAAAAAAAAATGAAAGTTTTCTTATAGTATTGGAACTACTTCTAATTTTAAAATGACTTTTTTGATGTATTTTTTGTTAAATACTATGTAGTGTAATGTATAATTGCTCTTGTTTATTGCTTTTACAATCATATTTATTAAACAGATAATGTCTCTAAAGTCTTGGCGTCAATGTGTTTATTTAATATCAAAACATGGTCTAGATTTTTATATAAAAATGATGTAGTTACAAGACTTCATAAATGCTAATTGTGTGAAAATACCTTTAACTCTGTATGCTTGAGTTTTTAACTCACAATGTATTTTATTCTCTGAATTCTATTTGCATCTCAGTCGACTGTACAATACCTGTCACTTTATTCAAGTACAGTATTGCATTTAAAGTTCACACCAAAATGGTTACTTTGGATGAGCAAGATATTTGTTGCTATTATTTCAAACTTTTATGCTATTAATAAGGAACAAAGATATTAAAAACCTTGTAGTTACCAAAGGACAGAACCTGGATGCAATGAGATGGAACTTGGGTCATGCTAAGTCTCCTAGGGTAGGACAGAAAGAGCTCTGCATTTAGAACTGCAGAAGGAGCTTCTACATCTGTTGTGCAGCTGTGTGACCTTGAGCAAATTGTTTTAACATACACAAGCTGCAATGTCTTCCTGTATATAACGAGGAGGAAGATGACCCCCTTCTAGCTTTGGTATTCTCAATGGGGAGTCATTCCCAAAAGAGCTAGATAGGTGGTTTAAAATTAGTAGAAGATTAAAAAAAAAAGAAACTTGGACTAGATCCAAATATTTTCAGTCAGGTGGCTTGCCTACATAATGGAAATATCATTGGATACATGTTGTTCCTCATATTGGGTCTACAAACACTAAACCATGCCTTGCCTTCCCAAAGGTCTGTTAGGGTTAGGATGTTTCTACTAATTAGCCCAGTTTCAGAATGAGAATGAAAATCCTGACTATTTTTAGCCTGCCTTTAACCTCACAAATTAAGTACTCTGATCATTCTTTTCCAGGCCAGAATGTATGTTGTTCTGTCTTATTATGGTGGGCTATTTCACGTGTCAGGGTGAAGTCAAAAAACAGAAAATGTCCGTAGGTAATTCATACAGAAGTGATTAAACACGGGGTTTGTTGCTTAATAACAAAAGCCAACTTGCCAACAAAGAACACATAAGCCTCAAGAGGAAGCCTTTGCAAACTAGAGAGACATGGGTATTTCAGAGTCCTTGGGCCAGGACAACTAGGCTGAAGCTAAAGACACAGCACTACATCTGGCCAGAGGCTCATGCCATAGAGGAGACACAGCAAAAGGCCAGTGATGCTGCTCAGGCAGAGGAGACTGGAAGAGATGGTCCTTTTCTTTATTCTTGCCCTTGTGGGCACTAGAGGCTATGAGATGCCATTTAATGAGACAGAGATTAGAAAAGGGAGTGTAGAGAATGAATTTGAAAGTACAGACTAGTAAGTGAAACAATACCTCTGCCAAGTTCAGGCAAGATCAAATGGACAGAGCTCCCCTGGCCTACACAATTTAAATGGACATGCCCTTCTCTGCCTTGTTTCTCATGGTCGCATACTTATATGGTTGACATTGTGTCTGTGTGAATGTGGCCTGCTTTACTTTTCTTCCCAAATCCTGTGCCCATTTAGGCAAGGATTATTTTTGCTTATCCTTTATATTCCTTCAGCATCTAGCACTGGACATTGCCATTAGGGGGCACTAGATAAATGTTTGATGAAACTCAAACCTTGATTTTCAGCTTAGCATGTCAATAAGTCCATTTTATTTAGCCCTGATCTCTGAGGTGGCTTCACAGGGCAAGCCTAACCCAGCCAGCACCTCTAATTACATGTCCAATTGCTGTTTGTCAAGAATCAACACCTTCCTGCCCTTCTTCTCTGCTAGTGCTCAAACTGCTGTGTTCACGGAGTTATTCTTAGACATTAATTTAAGTAAAATAATTGCTGTTTAGAAAAAAAAGAAGGAAAGAAGAATGCTAGCTAGGAAGTAGAATAAAAATCAAAGCCCTAAATTTGGTTTCTGAATCATCAATAATTTGTTTGCTTCTTTTCTAAGGAAATAATAGAAATGGGTGTTTGAAAAATTCATATTTGAGACTGGTAAGGTAACTTTAGAGGGTAGAGATGTTTGTGCATAGCCTGGCAATGACCTGAACTCAATCCAGATCCCACAAGGTGGCAGAAGTGAACTGACTCCCAAGAGCAGTCATTTTACCTCTACATGTTCACTCTGATGTGCATGTACTTGCACACACACACACACACACACACACACACACACAATTAATTAAAAAAGAAAAATGAATATTTAAAGAAAAATGCATGTTTGGATGTTTTTTTCATAATAAGAGAATTCAAAAATGATTCCAGGTGGAAAAACCGCAAGAAAATGGCTATTATAAATGTTGCACGCAATGATTAGAATCTGTGGTTTGCAGAACATAGATATGAATTGATTTATATGTGCCAACATACCTATGTGATAACACTAATAACACAACTGCCAGTAAGGCAGATATTTTATAGCTGCCTTCATAAAATATACATGCTAATGGGAATATTAAAGAAATTATATAATTCACTATAACATATATTGCTATTTTATATATCAGATAGTTTCAAGACACTGAGATTTAAAAATAAAACATAGCAGGCATGAGAGTGATAGGAGCAAGGAAGAAGGGAGTTTGTCTTCAGAAGCAAAAATGTTTAGATGTCCAGGGAATGCTTCTCTTGGATCTGAAAGGCTGAAAACCAACCCATCTGTTTGGAGACAAAGTGCATTGCCCCAGTTTTCAAAGTTGGCCTTAGGACCACATCACCCAGAAATAAAAAACATTGGGGATGCTTCTGAGCTTATGGGAAAGTAGACTTCACATGCTCAAGAGGCAAGTGTGTTCCAAAAAAATCACCACACTCTACAATACAGCACAATAAAAAGTCCCCCAAATCACAGAGCATCACAAGGAAAGCCCAGCAAACACCTTCTCATACCTCGAGTCATGTTTCTGGAAGTACAAAAAGATGTAAATCCTAATTAATAGGTATCAAACACATAAAATGGTAGGGCAGATTGATGTTTTGGTTTGTTTCATTTTACACAAAATAACACCAGCTGGTAGTTTAAAAGTAATTTGGTCTGGCTTTGGTGCAGAGGCAGGAGGATCACCATTTAGTTGCCCTAGCTACTTAAGGACGCCATCCTAAAAGCAAAGCAAAGATGAAGTATTTGGATATAGTAGTAGAAGGAAGAAGTCCTCTCTGGCAGGAAAGGGGAAAGGTAAAAGAATAAGACAACCCTCATTTATCATCATTTCAGCCTGAGGCCCCTCAGTAAGACTGGCAGCCTCACCCACTTCCCCACACCTGGAAGCAGCACACAGTTCATAAATTTCCCAGGGACTCATATTTGACAACCTGACTCTACTCCCAAGAATGTTAAACTATTGTCAGACTCTGCCCTACTGAGGGTTGTGTGAAGCCAACATTTGAGGTTCTCTATGACAAGACAGGTGAAGGGATTTTAAAGATAGGCATACATTTCCAGATAATAAAAATGTTGTGAACAGCACTATGGTATTTAAATATGTGAATATGTATGTGCCTGCTTAAAAATCGTGTGTGTGTGTGTGTGTGTGTGTGTGTGTAAAACAGCTTTTATGTGTATAAAAAGACTTAATGAGTACATATAAACTACTTAAAGTCATCATAACAGAATCGTATTTAACATAGATGGTTTCCATTAAAATTATTTTTCTAGAGGCTGGAGAGATGGCTCAGCAGTTAAGAACAATGGCTGCTCTTGCAGAGGACCCGGGTTCAGTTCTCAGCACCAACAAGGTGGCTCACAATCATCTGTAACTCAAGTTCCAAGAGATCCGACACCCTCTTCTGATCTCCACGGGCACCAGGAACACACGTGGTGCACAGATATACATCCAGTCAAAACACCCATACACATAAAATAGAAATAAAATTATTTTTTTCCCAAGCAAAAGCATAAGAAAAATTTTGTGAGCTGTGAAGAGCAGAATTTAAAATGTCACAGGATGACGTAATAGTTTGAACAGAAAACACAGGGCAAGGAACCACTTCAGTGGTAGAGCTCTTACTTGCCTAATATGCAGCGTCCTGGATTCAGTCACCAGTACGTGCCACAAATGTGAATATGTACACACATATAAATAAGAAGGACTGAATACATATCTAAAAAATAATTGGCCCTTGTTATTTCTAATTTTTAAGACCATGGATGTTTTAGTTCCCTTCATCTTTGAAATGAACATGTAGTTCTCAAACACTTGAACAAAACCTACTTTAAATCAGGTATGAAAGAAATTATTATAAGGAACTCAATATGCCTATTAAACTAATAATATAATTGTAAACTGTATATAAAGTTCCCAGGAGCATCACGATTATTGAAGTGTGCAGTAATTCTCTTTAAGAACTAAAATTTAAACAACACCGAATGTCATTTTTATCAATTGAAATTCATATTGAGATGACAACATTACTATGCTGTTTTTGTATCTGTAATCCATGAACTTTCTGAATATATTTTATTCATTTTTAATTAAATTTTTAGGTTATCATGCAAAGTAATGAGTTTCACTTTGACATTTTCTTACATATGTGTCCTTATTCTTTGCTATCACTTGTTTCACCACCCACTATAATGAACTTTCAAAGGTTCAAAATACTTAAAATGTATGATGTTATTATCTATGTATACACACACACACACATATACATATTCATATAGAATATGAATAACAAATTTTGCAGCATAAAGGTATGGTAAATAGATTAAATAAAATTTTATAGCATATAGGGAGATGTAAGTGCACACTTATACATTATTTAAGTATATTCATTATTCATGCACATGTAAAAGTTAATTCATATGTTACACATGAAAGGCAGTAACAGTGATCCATTATGGGTCATAAATACACAGGAAGGTGTGCTATGATGAGACCTAGACCTGTTACTTACACTGTTTTCTTTATCCAAGCCAATGCATTTTGAAGACTGCCATTCTTCAATCACAATGATCGGCTCCAATGATAGGAAAAATGCAGGCAAAGTTATTCTGAGGTAGGATGTTGAAGTTGCTGCAGATGCCCTCCACTTAACCTTTCTTTGTTGATTATCTAAACAGCAGCTATTTCTTTTAGCCTGTTTCAGCCACTAAAAAGGATGCCAACCCTACTTAGTAATAGTACCAATGTGTTTATAGTACCTCCCATACCTGAACACGCATATAGACTTGACAAGTGGCTGGGACTGGCCTAGTCAAATGAGTACTGAACAGTTAGGGGGAGGAAGTTCTCATTGGCTGGTGACAAGACACGGAGGCAGTACTGACATTCCAGACAGAAGTACATTTATTTATCTGTGGAATTCACAGATGCAAATGAAAGTGGGAATGTGTTAGAACACTAAGCTCTCAGGCCAAAATACTATCAAGATTTTAATTCCCAGCACAGGACTTGAAAATAAAGAGATTAAACACAGAGGTAGAATGAAGAAATTGTGAATGGAGATTATAATAATGATAGTAAAGCAACTCCCATTTTTTCAAATTGTATATATCACTGTGTACTCATTATGTTATTTAATCATTGTAAGGACTCCAAAGAAGAGTGGTTGTTTTCTCTTACATTAAGTGAAAGTGGAGTTAAGGAAGCAGGAGGGACTCACAGTGATCATTGTCACAGCAATAGAATCCCCAGAAGACCTGCTCTGTCAGGGCTCAGCTGTGTGCTAGATTAAATGAGCTGCTCAAAACCATGCAAATCATTTTCCAACTTCTTCATGTGCCACATTTCACATGGCTCAAAAGGAAGGCAGACACAGTTGTCCTCAGCAATGTGCCTGGCCAAATTTCTGTCTGGAAGAGTGCCCAGAAAAGACTGAATTCACCCTTTTCCTCTTCGGATCATTGCTACTGCTGGAACCTTAATGGATCTTGCTAGGGACTTTGGATACATATCCTCTGAGCATCTGGAGAAGAAGAGGTAGATGTAATAACTCTCTCTGTCTCTCTCTCTGTCTCTCTCTCTCTCTCTCTCTCTCTCTCTCTCTCTCTCTCTCCTTTATTCCCTCCTTCCCCCCATCTCCTAAACTAGCAAGCACAATGGGACTGGGTATACTTTTTCCCAAAGAAATAACCAAGAGAACTACTGAGAGACAACTTCTGTTTACTAATTTCTCATAATTCAGAAGGCTATCTAGTACATCATTCTTGAGTTCTACATGTGTTTACAAATTCACTACAAATATCATTCTTCCATTTCAATCCTCATTAATTTATGTAAAAATAATCCAAAGCATGTATGATGTGATTCAAGAAAATGCAAAGGGTTTGATAAAAACAGGGGCCAATGAGCCATCAGAAAGTAGAGCTTAAAGTGGCTGTCTGGAGAATACTTATCATGTTAAAAAATAGATGTGAATATTTGATTAAATATGTAAATATTGAGGTAGGTATGTTAATTTAATAATGAGGGACATAACACTGGAAACTTTTACCACACCTCAAAGATCACACAATCTTTTCAAAATATGGTACAGTATTTACACAAGGGAAAAAATTGTCATTCTTCTGAAAGTGGCATCAAATTCTTTGTTAGCCCTTGCTGTTGAGTTATACACATAAAGTGTTATTTCATTTGACCTACCTTGACATGAAACACAGGAGAGGTGGCCCATCTAAGCTCTCCAGAAAGAAAGCATTGGTCTTTGCTTCTGTCTTCAGGAAACAAGTGGATATACAGGAAGTGTGTTTCAAATAACAACACTAAACAATTTGACACCTAGCAGGTCATACCACTTATCTAAAACACACACACACACACACACACACACACACACACACACACACCCCTTTACTTACTAGAGATGATTGTATTGGTCTGACATTCATTTTCATGCAGGAGGTTACTCTTTCGTGACCACATTGCAGGGCAAGACTTTTTCTTCCTCACTTTTGCACATGGAGTAGAAAATTGCTCGTAAGAACTCAGTATTAAGTCTTGTGGTTTTGTTGCAGGTGAACACTTTTGATTGAGCATTTTCCTGTTTATTTGGCTTTGTTCTGTTTTGTGTGTGTTTAAATATATTTATTTTTCTTTGAAATTTCATATTTAAAATATATATTTTAATCATATCCAAACCTGTATTTCCCTATTTTCCTCTCCAACTCCTTCCAGACCTCCTCCATTTGTCTTCCTCCTAACTTCATGTCTTTTTAATTTAACCGCTGAGATTAGCTATTGCTATCCATATGTGCATGAGTGTAAGGACAATCATGGAAGCATGGGCAATTTTTCAGGGATCACACCTCTAACTAAAAGTAGTATTTCCTTCCCAAGCAGCCATCAGTTGCCAATAGCACCTTAACTAGTGGTGGGGATTTGTGACCCCTTCCTTTCTACATGCAGGGATGTTAATTGGCTTGACCTTGTACAGGTCTTGTGCAGATAGCCACAACTACTGTGAGTTTATGTGTGCAATGATGACCCTGTCATGTCCAGAAGATACTGTCTCACAGCAGTTCTTCCCAATATCTGGCTCTAGCAATCCTTGAATACTGGGGAGAAGAGTTGTAATATAGATGTCCCATTTTGTGTAAACCTATATACCTTGCAAATAGGAAAAACCTAGTTTGAGATACCTTGCTGTGTCATGGAGCATCTTGCACAGAAATGGGAAGAAATGAAGAAGACTATAAAAGAAAGGTGAGTTGGGATGGGCACAGCTGACATATTTCCTTAATTTAATATATTATACAAAAAGGTGTCAAACACTTCTATTTTGCTAGACTAAATCCCAAAGGCAAAATATTTGTGCAATCAGTAATAACATCACAAGTCATGCTGGTAATGGCAATCCAGGTTGTGGTGGTTTGAATAAGAATGTCACTCATGGGATCATACATTTGAATACTTGGTCCCCAATTGATAGTGCTTTGGGAGAGGTATAGGAGGTATGGCTTTGCTGGAGGAGGTATACCAGTGAAGGCAGGCTTTGGGAGATAAAAGATGCATGCCATTTTGAGTTTGCTCTCTGCTTTCTCCTTGTGGTTCAAGATGTATGCTCTCAGGTTCTGTCTCTAGTCACTAGCCACCACTATGCCATTATAGACTCATCTCCCTCTTGAACCACATGCCAAAATAAACTTCTATAAGTTGCCTGGGTCATGGTGTTGTAACATCATAGTGACAGAAAAGTAATAAATACACAGGTGATCCTTAGTATTCCATAAAAATTAATATTTATCCTTACAGGGCTTCTACTACAGGAAAGACACTATCAGAAACAAATCATGATGTCCTATTTACTTTTATATTGGAGAGAAACTCAAAGTGATTCTACTAAAATCAAGAACATGACAAGGCTCTCCACTCTCCCCATATCTATTCAATATAGTACTCTAAGTTCTAGCTAGACAAATAAGACAACAAAAGGAGATCAAGGGAATACAAATTGGAAAGGAAGAAGTTAAACTTTCCCTATTTGCAGATGGTATGATAGTATACATAAGTGACTCCAAAAACTCTACCAGGGAACTCCTACAGCTGATAAACAACTTCAGTAATGTGGCAGGATACAAGATTAACTCAAAAAAATCAGTAGCCTTCCTATATACAAATGATAAACAGGCTGAGAAAGAAATCAGAGAAACATCACCCTTTACAATAGCCACAAATAATATAAAATGCCTTGGGGTAACTCTAACTAAGCAAGTGAAAGACCTGTATGACAAGAACTTTAAGTCTCTGAAGAAAGAAATTGAAGAAGATATCAGAAAATGGAAAGATCTCCCATGATCATGGATAAGTAGGATTACCATAGTAAAAATGACAATCTTACCAAAAGCAATCTACAGATTCAATGCAATCCCCATCAAAATCTCAACACAATTCTTCACAGACCTGGAAAGAGCAATACTCAATTTCATATGGAAAAACAAAAACCCCAGGAGAGCATGCCCTTCTTACTATACTTCCTTTGTGATAAGTGCATGGTAGCTTTAGGAGACAACATAGCAAATGAATTTGTAACTAACTCAGTTTTGTCACTTAGTCAGGTGAACTTTTTATCATGTCTGAAGGCCTGTGTATTTTATATGGAAGCAAAACTGATCTTTCTAGTTGAATATGAAGTAAGCAGTTTATAGGAGCAAAGCTAATGCATTGCCAACATGGTTTGTAAAACCTACAACAGTGGGCACACTTGAATTTCAGAATGGCACCACCTGCCATGCACTCCTGGGAAACAGAGATAGGAAGTAACTCAGCAAGAGAACAACTTTCAGAGTTCACGGCACATTGCTGTGAAGAATCAGACCCGCCAAATTTGTCAACTAGAGTCAGAGCCTTGGAGAATTGTAGAATTTAACTGGACATTAACAATCGTGTGTGTGTGTGTGTGTGTGTGTGTGTGTGTGTGTGTGTGTATTGAAGATGTGTGTGTTTTCGATCATGTGCATATTTATGAGCATCCACATGCCCAGACACACATGGATGGAAGACAGAGGTTGATAGCAGGTGTCTTCTTTTGCCACTCTCCATATTATTTTTTGAGACAGGAACTGAACCTGGGGCTCACCAATTGGCAGGGATTGAACATACACACAAAATGCTTAGAGCATTCTCTTGGACATCCCAATCTCTAAAACCATAAGCTTAATAAAATCTTTCTTTATTAATTACCCAATGTTAGGTATTTTTCTATAACAATGTAAAAAAATGATGAAAACACTTTCCCCAGAAAAGAAGTATAAAGAATAGCACTTAAGGGCTACGTGTGATGGTGAATGCCTTCAATCCAAGCATTTGGAGGCAGATGTAATCTTTGAGTTCAAGACCAGTATAGTCAACACAAAGTTCTGGGGTACCCAGGGACAAACATAAGAAAGATTAAGCCTTAAACCTAAAGAGAAGTAAGAAACATAAAGTTGTAAAACATAAATCAAGAGCAAGTAGAAAAGAAGAAAGAAAAGAAGTATTACTTTTTTTTCTAGGCAAAATATACATAACACAGAGCAGTTTTATCAAATAGAGGGGAATAGGAAGTTTTAAGACAAACATTGTGGCTGAGTGGAAGGCAAGGCAGTGAACCTTCCAACAAGGTGCTCCACAACCTGCATCTCTGAAGGACAGAGCATGCAAGTCATCAGAAGAGCTAGCCCCTCTCGTGTTGAACCAAAGCAAAGTGACAAGAGTGGCCTCACCAGCAGAAATGTCAGACTGCAGGAATCATATTCTTATTTCTATCACTGTGAAGTTATTAGATAGTGTTCCACCACCCTTTAAAATACATCCATGCTAGCATTTCCTTAAGGATGATGATTGGAAATGGTGTTGAAAATAAAAGTCTCTGTGGTCACCATGAAAAAACTCACTACATTTTTCTTTAGGAACAAATATAATCTTGGACACACAGAACATAACATACAGAAAACAGATAATCTTCCCTATTGGCTGAAACATCAAGTGCAGTGAAAAATTCCAGGCTGTGAAATGGAAGAGATGTGTTGGTAATATACTGTATAAAACGTTGAATACTTGACTGAAATGTTATGCCTTTTCTGAGTAGAAAACTCAATTGTAGTTCCTCTGGAGAATTTTTGCATCTAGATGGAATGACCAAAGCTTCATTGTCAGAATTTATTTTACAGAAGATATAAAAGACAGGTGCTATAGTAGTTATCTATTGCTGCTTTAAGCATTAAACCAAAATTTTCCAGCTTTAAATAACCAGCACTTTTAAAATACAGTTTCTAATAGGGGGGAGTTCAAGAGTGAGAAAAAGAAGCAGTCTGACTCAAGGTTCCTCATGAGACTGCATTTTATCTGTCAACCATGATTGCGTCAATGCCATGGAATTCACGAGAACCTTCATCCTCAGCGTTTGGGATACTAATTGATACTTACACACTTTTATATGTGTTCCAAGAGAAAGCGGATGGGGAGGAACCTTGGTGCTTTCCATGCCCAACCCTCTGAAGTTGCACACTTTGCTGTCACTTCTGCTCTTTCTGATTTATTACCCGGGGCTCTCCAAATCCAGCCTGCACTGAAATGTGTAGAAGGGAAGATTGTACTCCACACCAATGAGGGAGAAACAACAAAGAAATTGAAAACCTGAATTAAAATTGCTGGACATATTTACTTAGAGCCTTCTTCTATACTAGGAATGAAAACAGTGATAAAGGGTATTAAATGCTCTTCTAGAGACCCAGAATTTGCTTCCCAGCACCCATCACTCACTGCCTCTAGTGACTCCAGCTCCCGTGGCATCAATACCTCTCACCTCTGCAGGCACCCACTCTCATATGTACACTTTCATACACAGACACACATATTCACACAATTTAAAAAATTTATAAAAAGTGATGAAGAAAGTATCAACAGTATAAGATAATCATACTTTACAATTCAGCCTTGTAATATTCTAGGGATGTTTTAACTCTCATATGTCTGTAAAACCAACAGAGATTTGAGGTATGGGAACAAATTAAAGTGCACTGTCATGGTGAACAGAAGCAAACAAGGTTTTGATTGGGGCTTTGCTAGCACTTTCTAGGTTCATACATTTAAACTTTTTCCCAGATGACTAATTTTAAGCTTACAGTGATATATTAATTAGAACATAAGGTTTTTGAACAAAATGCTAACATATTATATTTAGTCATTCTTTGAATGATTTGCAAATGAACATACTAACTTATGTCTCTGCCTTATGAACATATGAAGGTATGACATCCTCTCATAATAATCAAAGGTCATGGGAAGTTTTTAAATCATATTTTTATTAATTCTTGGAAAGTTTCATGCATGTATATAATGTATCTTGGTCATATCCATCCACATTCCCTATTCCCCACCTCTGGCCACTCCTACCACATCTCTCTTCTGTTTGGTATATACCTAATCCATCTAATTTAATTAGTGCTGCCCATATGCACATAGCTGTGGGGCAGTCCACCAGGGCACATGCAACTTATCTGTTGCTTGAATCCTAAATGGTCTTATAATAATAATAATAATAATAATAATAATAATAATAATAATAATAAATAATAAAAACAGAGCCAGATATTGGGGTAAGTGCTGAAAGATGAGAGAGACAAAAGAACAAGATACTAGAGAAACTTCTCACCACTACTGAATCCTCAGGCCAAATGGAAGGCAAGATCCTATCTCCACAAATCCTCTGACTAAAAGCTTCTGAGTCTTCAGCTGAAAAGCTTTTGAGTTCCTGTCCGCTTGTGCCCTTCTCTGCCAAACCGTATCTTCCTAGTGCTGGTATTAATGGCGTGTGTGCTTCCCAAATAATGGAAGCCAAGGCATGAGATCTCAAGTGCTGGGGTTAAAGGCATGTGCCACCACTGCCTGGCTCTGCTTCTCTCCTAGACTGAAACAATCTCATATAGTCCAGGGTGACTTTGAACTCACAGAGATCCAGATAGATCTCTGCCTCCTGAGTGCTAGGATTAAAGGTGTGTGCCACCGCTGCCTCTCTGTTTAATCTAGTGGCTTATTCTGTCCTGTGGTCCTCAGGCAAGCTTTATTTGATACACAATATATCATCACACCTCTCAGTGTCCATACTCCTAAAGAGAAGCAATTCTTCTCCTCCCAAGCCATCAACCTAACAGCTTTTCAGGTTGGAGTCACATGAGATTCTTCTATCTTTATCATCTGGGAATCTGGAGACATGTGGCACCAGAAGTTCACAATCCCTTCTTCCTTCCCATCAACCTTCCATATAGGATGACTTTACCTCACAGGAGCAAAATTTGCCAGCATGAATCTTTTGTATTAAACTCTCCACACTCTTCATGCATGAAATATCTCAAAAAAAAGTCACCGTGTCTCAGAAACATTTGATAGGCCTTGCTTCATATTTAAAGCCTTTTTTCACATCAGAGATTAAAATAGTAATGAAGAAACTTACAAGGGCAGAAAAATTATGTAAATGAGATTTTGTAGAAAAATAAAACTAGGACCGGGCGGTGGTGGTGCACACCTTTAATCCCAGCACTAAGGAGACACAGCCAGGTGGATCTCTGTGAGTTCGAGGCCAGCCTGGTCTACAGAGTGAGATCCAGGACAGGCACCCAAACTACATAGAGAAACCCTGTCTTGAAACTGGTCCCCCCAAAAAAAGAGAGAGAAAGAAAAAGAATACTAGTACAGAATAATAAAGCTTGGTGTCCATCGCTCAGGACCTATGACTGCCACAACATTGGTATATTTCACCACCTTTCGGATTTTAGAGAGCTCTGTCCTTTGTGCTGTACTTCTGTCTCTGCAAAGAATCCCTTTAAAGACCATTCAAAGACAGGAAGATTGATCTTCTAACCTGGATATTTTCTGTGCCAGGAGATAGTGGGCTTATTGGGAACTGCAGATGAAAATGAGTGCCAACATTTATTCATGACATATGTTCTTCCAAGCTCAAAAGTATTAGACTTGAAAGCTGTGTGATTTTAAAGCAAAATGAGCAAGGCCACAACTGTTAATAAAATGTAAAACTGTATATTAACTATGATCTCTGATGAACTATACTTGGGAAACACACACTGGTATGTTGTTTTTTAACAAAGAATTATCTGATTTTAAATTAGACTTTATTGTGATTATTAACCTGTAGAAATTTTAATTATCCTTCAAATGCTTGAAGATTTATAATGGAGAAGTGCCAGAAAAACCCCAGTGCTAATTAAATCCAGTGAAATGTTTCCTTTACCTGAAGATAGGGAAGCTCTTGTTTGTCAAATCCCTTTTAGCCAAATAACCACTTAACTAATCTCAAATTGAATATCTTATTTAATATTTCGAATTATCCCTTCTCACCAGGGAGCTGCAGTTGAATATTATAACAGCATCATCCAGGGAAATGTTTCTTACCCTCCTGACTACAGGAATGGAAAAAAAAAAGTTTCTTTATATCACTGAGTAGATTGAACTCTGGGAGAATGAGCCAACTGACATTTTTAAGGAAAAGAACATAAGTAAGACGCAGATGTGGCTTCCACTGATGCATACAAATCCTGGTCCAGAGAACAAAAGAGGAGTTGGAACTTTTCCTGTGCAGAAAGACGTGACTTTTCTTGCTGAGCATGCAAAGCTATGGCCTTTTCAGTCATATCATGGTCATCAAATGATGGTATGAAGTCACAGGGAAGAAGGTTGCGATAACCTATGTGACAGCATCACATAAGGGAAAAGTGGGTCGGATAGAGCATCTTTGCTTGTGTGTCTGTGCACAACTCACTTTAATACTTTGGATGACAGCTGCAATGGCACCTCAGATACAGCTGAAATCATTCTTGCATTTTTTACTATTTAGGCTTATTTCAATTGGGATAATATTGATAACATATTGCCAGGTAACTTCTTCTAGTTTTATCCTCATAGCACAGAATGTCTTGCCATGTCACGTAGTTTAAAATCTAGTGGTATTTTACTGTGTTTTCAACTCCCAAGCAGAAAGAGTGCTACTCTCACTCTCTCTCCTTGGCAGGTTCCTTGTTTTAGAGAGACAAAGACTTCTACAGGGGAGGCTTGCTCTTCTTTGGATGTTTTCCTGACTTTCCATGAGGTCTGTCCTCTCTTTTGTTTCAGCAAGGTCCTCAGAAGTACAGCATTTCAAAGCTTTTGTACCTCTTGTTCCCCCTGTTAAGTGGTGATTTATTTAAAATCTCCAAGTCTCATAGACACACCAGTAATAGTTAATTTGATGTGGTGACTTGGTATGGTGGTTTGAATACAAATAGGCACCATAGATTCATGTATTTGAATGATTGGGGAGAAGCATAATTAGAAAGGATTAGGAATTGTAGCTTTGTTGGATTCAATATGGCCTTGTTGCTGTAGGTGTGGCATTGTTGGAAGAAGCCCACACTAGGTCCTATAATGGTATTTGCTCCACCAATAACCTTGGGCTATAGGGCCTGAATGAAGTGATGCTTCCTGCTGTTGTACATGACCTCTTAAAAGAAGAGGGAGAAAAGTCATATGCCCGTCCCCCTGCTGCCTTCAAGGTGGATTACTCCTGGTCAGGTCAGAGGGTGACTTCAGCTGTACAATCTGTTCTGTATTCATGAGTGTATTTCCTCAATTTATATCTTAATAACTCTCGATTACCCATTAAATAGACTCACATGGATAGATCTTAATAAGTGGTGCCCAACATGGGGCTTGAACTCACAACCCTGAGATTAAGAGTCTCATGCTCTGCTGACTGTTACACATATCCCACCCAATCCCACAGGTTAAGCAGTTATAGAAAGAACCAATCGAACTTTAAAGGATATGCTAAATAAGCAGAAACAGGTAACAATGACTCCTAGGAATAGATTACATAATGCTTTATTAACCTTGAATTTTCTCAATGCTAATGAGAAAGGAATTATAGCTGCAGAGAGACATTGGACAATGGTATAAATTCTTGAGCTAAACCAACCAGTTTACTCCAAAGATGTGTTGACCTTGAAATGAAAACCAGGATACATTCTACATTGGGGAAGGGGTTTTGCTTTCATTTCTGCAGGAGAGGAAAAGCTATGGATACCAACAAAATTAATAAAAAGTTTGCTTTGAACAGGAGAAACCCCTTGATGAGTAGAAGTAATAGCTTATCCACCAATGTGACAGCACTACAAGTTGTAAGAAAAACTCAACAAACAATGGTCAAGGCAGAGTTCTGTTTTCTGTCTTTACAGGTTAGTATAAATACCCATCTTCAAGAAATCATAAGGCCTTGGACACTCTACCACACAAAGGAAGGACCTATTGGCACCAATATAATCTACAGGGTAATATCTCAATGCCTAACTTCTATATCTCTTCAACTCTAGAATAGTTGTGGTCCTGATTAAATTATAAATCAAGCTGGCTTTGGAGTTAGAATGTGGCTCTCTCCTTCTATAAACCCAAGCATATTTTTAAAAGAAAATGTAGGAGATTCTGTCTCATCAGAAGAGCTGACTGTTATGAGACAGAAGAAAACCATTAATCTGGGGACCATTGTTGTCATGATTCTATTTTTTTCCCATGATTTCTGGAAATCCTTTCTCAAATCACCGTAAATCCAAACTTTCCATTTTGATATTAATAATGTTCAAGTTTTCCACACTGAAAAATAAATCTTTCCAATAGCAATCTCTGAAGTCTACAGAGGGAAGATGGGCCCTCACAACAATGATTCTACCCAGTCCAGAAAGATGCCATTGTAACTGAGAACATTATGCAGCTTTGGATTGAAAAATTCTTCAGGACAGTTCCAAGATGAGATAGTCCATCATATTACACTTCTAGCCAGATTCTCAGACAACCTTATCCATTACTCCGAGACTGGCTGCAGACTGTATGTTTATCCCTATTGTGACCTAACTATCTAAGCTTTCTTACAGGACACCGTAGAGATACCATTGTTGCTGAAGATTTCCTGTGTCCCAGCCTGTTGGTGGTCTGGACAAATCTCTCCCACTCGCATGCCTCAAGTAAACACACAGAGGCTTATATTAATTAAAACTGCTTGGCCATTAGCTCAGGCTTACTACTGACTAGCTCTTACACTTAAACTCAGATCATTTCTATTAATCTATATGTTACCATGTGTTCCATGGCTTTACCTGTGTGTCATTACATGCTGATCCCTGGATGGCAGACTGGCATCTCCTCACTCAGCCTTCCTCTTCCTAGAATTCTCCTTGTCTGTTCATCCCACCTATACCTCCTGCCTGGCTGTTGGCCAATCAGTGTTTTATTAAACCAGTGAACAAAAGCATTATCCCACAGCATTTCCCCTTTTCTGTTTAATTAAAAAGAAAGGTTTTAACTTTAACATAGTAAAATTACATATAACAAACAGTTATCAAGCAAGAATTATAGTTATAATACCTAGTCTATTTGTATTTTATAAAAATAAAGAAAATATTTTATCTATCCTGTATTTGTGAGTCTATAGTTTCATATTTAATTTATCTTTTATCTTAACCAAGATAAACCATAATTATAACTATCTAGACTTCAATTAAATCAGAGATCTCAGAAGGATATTACCTAAGTAAACAGGAAGAGCATTGTAAGCAGCTTCCAATACTCTGGAAATGACAGAGACAGCTGCCTGCCTGGAGAGTTATCCAAAGTTCCTCTGAAGCATTAGGACATCCATCTTCAGCCCATAGGTCTAGTCTCTCAGTCACTTTTCTCTGTGACCTATAGAATGTCTGGCAGTTTCTTCTGTGAAGCAGGGACCTGAAGGACCATTTTGCCTTGCAAAGTTCAGTGGTTACCTTCCTATGGGTCCTGCATGTCGAGTTGATGCAACATTTTGTCAAACGGTCCAGGCAAGAATAGTTTCTTGCACAAATGGCTATTTTTTTGCCAAGAAGAAGATAAATTCCATATAGAGTGTCTTCAATGCCCATCTTCCCCTCTGAAGTAAATTGGTCCTGCCAGGAGCAGACATATCTCACTGTCCAGAAAGTCTAAATTTTTAAAACATTTTAAATGCCATATTTTGTAGGTCTTTGAAGTGTTTGAAGATTAACTAACTACTTGAATTATATCTAAGTATACCTGGAAAACTTAGCATGATTGTAAGTTTGACTATCTTAGAAGACATTATTAATCTGTATTTCTTAATTATCCATTACAATTTAAATGAGTTACATAAACATAATACCTTAAACAAGAGTAGAAATATTTATATAGTATAACAGAATCAACTCTAAATTTATATCAATAAACTAAAACCTATAGCAATGTAAAATATTTATTTTATATTTCTATATCTTATCCCCCTTTCTTCTTTTAAAAAGAGATTGAATATGACCAATAACAATTTGTAACCAATAACCTAAACAAGGACAAATATTCATAATCCAGTTTTTGGGAATGTGGGCGTAGTTTTCTAGGCTACTTCCTACTGATAGAGGGTGCTGTATTCTTATGGGGATCCTGAGAAAATTAAGAATTATGGTCAAATCCTGACTAATATAGTCTGTGAGGCTGCATTGTCTGAGCCACTTGCCTTGAAGTTGATTTTGGATAGTGGATGATCTAGGCCATGGTGTCACTAGAGACCTTTCAGGGGATCTTGGCTGGTCAAATCTGTTGTATCTTAATTTGGAACAAATCCATAGCCTCTTGCTTCTTGTGGAAACAAAAGCAGAACCTCCTTCCAAAGCAACATATCCTTAGATCTAAATTTTGAAGTCAAGATACCATATATTTATATATATGGGCTTAATTTAGCAGCCTTTACAATCAAATGTCTTTCTGCAGTTAAAAATATCAAAAACAAAACAATCCAGATTCTCTGTGTAATATCCATCTTTACGTGGCTTATTTTTATACTACCTTTACTGTCTCTTTAAAGACTTTATTTTTTAAAACTATTTCTTTATATAACTGTCTATATTCATTTTCTCCTCTCTTCCAAGCCTATGTACAATTTTACACATATTGTGAACCATTTAAAGTCTTGTTCCATCTGAATTGGCCTTATTGTGGATCTGTTGATTTAAACTGCAAGGACTAGGACTGAAACGGCAGCTTTGTCTGGTGGCTCTGCCCACCTCAGCTTCCCAACATGGTGGAACTAAGTTGACCACCAGCTCTGGGAACCAGGCTCACCACCAACTATGGGAAGCAGTGGGTCTATGCTTCCATCCAGCAGTGTGTAGCCTAGAAACCTCTTTTTCTTTTTCTATACTAGCAAAAGCTGAATCTGTCACGACACGGTGCATTGTGTGGCTTGGAGACACCACTGTGTACCATGGCAGAAATCCACCAGGCTGCACTCAAGCCCACATGCCACTGTGAACCCGCCATACTATAGCTCACAGCTGGCCTGGGAGACACAACTAGGAAGCTGTTTTTAACTCTGTTTTAGAATGTTTTTTTTTTAAAGCTTCCTCAGGTTTTAGGCCCCACATTGGGTGGTATTTGTTGCTGAAGATTTCCTGTCAGCTGTCTGGACAAATCTCTCCCACTCCTGTCTCCCAAGTAAACACACAGAGGCTTTTATTAATTAAAACTGTCAGCCATTAGCTCAGTCTTGCTACTGACTAGCTCTTACACTTAAACTCAGCCCATTTCTGTCAACCTATATGTTGCCACATGTTCCATAGCTTTACCTGTGTGCCATTATATGCTGCTCCCTGGACAGTGGATTGGCATCTCCTCATTCAGCCTTCCTTTTCCAAGAATTCTCCTTGTCTGTTTATTCTGCCTATATTTCCTGCCTGGCTACTGGCCAATCAGTGTTTTATTAAACCAGTGTACAAAAGCATTATCTCACAGCATACCGTCACCCTCTAAACAGCAGGAAGCAATTCTAAGAAAATGACACCCATCTCCTAAACATTCTATTTTTCTCAGGGTTATGGATGGATGATTATAGAGTTGGGGGTGGAACAATAAAATTTAGGCTCAGTATTCTCCTTTAGAAAAGAAAAAGGGGAATGAATAGGTATAGTATATTAAGGTAGATTACTGCATCTATTAGTAAACTGATTTAGCAAACAATCAGTCTTGGATAATTTACACTGATATGGATTTTTGTATATTGATACAAATGTAAACTATTCTTATATTCCTATTTAAGATAATTTATATATTGATACAAATCCAAAACTATATTTGTTATATTTTATATATATATTTCTACTTCTGTTTGAAATATTTTGTATATTGATACATATTAAGGATATTGTTGTCATATTGTATATTGCACTATATATTTCAACCTCTGTTTAAGATATTTTGTGTATTGTCACAATTTTGAGGTCATTCTTCTTATACAGTATATCTGCTTGTAGGCTGTTTTGTTAATGTGAAGCCTTGGTCCTTAGGTTATTTAGGTAGATAAGACTTACAGAACTATATTCACCCATGCTTGTCATGTCTATAGTTATGTTAGTTAGGTTCTCAGATTTACAGAAACATATGTCAGATGGATAGGTAATCATAAAACACTTCATAGGCCTAGAGAATATGGCATTTACATGTTCTGATAACTTAGAATTCTGTTGACATGATACATGATTATTCCTGGCAGCAATGATCTGATCCTGAGAGAATGTTGGGCTTTTAGATATTTCCTTTGGAAATTTGTCTTCTTCTTGGCACAAAATGGCCTGCTGGGCAAAGAACTGCCCCTGCCTTGACTGCTGACAGTATGAATGCTGTCCTTTCATAGTGAACAGGACACAAGAAAAAGCAACTACTGAACCTTGCCAAGACATGGTAAGAGGGTCTTTCAAAATTCCTGCTTCTGAAAATGGTCTGTCAGATATTCCAAGCCTGTAACCAAATTATATGCCCCAATGATGCTGAGAAACTTTAGGTGACTGTCCAGGCTGCCAACTGTTTCTGTCTATTCTCACAAGAATTTCAGAAATTGCTTACTTGCATTTTCTGTTTTCCCAGGTATTATTATTTTCCTTCTCAGGTCTTTGATGGAGTTGAAGAATAGATGGTTACAGTTATAATCTTCCTGCATCTTAACTAGCTCATATTAGTACTAGAATTACAATCTTCAAGATAGGACAGTTATTGGAGTAATCTTGGTAATTTGCCATTTACCTATGTTCCGGACATTTCTGGACACTTAGCATGTCTTGCTTGTTTAATGTAATTCTTATTGGTTGTATTTCCGTTTTTGTTTATGTTATTGCCTTTTGTTTTTCCTGAACAATACTTGATAATCATTCTTATTGTACATAGTTTGCATTAAGTATAGAACTTTCTTCTTTAGACAAAAAGGGGAAATGTAGTGGTATTTGCTCTACCCATGACCTTGGGCTATAGGACCCAAAGGAGGTGGTACTTCCTGCCATTGTATGTGACCTCTTAAAATGACAGGGAGAAGCATCACATGCCCCTCTCCCTGATGCCTGCAAAGTGGATTCACTCCCAGTCAAATCAGAGGACAACTTCAGCTGTCTACTCCCTTCTGTATTCATGAATTTATTTCCTCAACTTATATCTTAATAAATCCCTATTACCCATTGAATAGACTCATGTGGATTGATTCTAATAAGGTCCAGTGTCACTCTTCCTGCTGCTTGCAGATCCAAATGTAGAATTCTCAGCTACCTCTCCACCACCATATCATTTGGCATTCCACAATTCCTACCATGACAATAATGAACTAAACCTCTGAAATTGCAAGGAATATCCAAGTAAATGCTTTCTTTCATAAGAGGTGTCATAGTCATGGTGTCTCTTCACAACAATAGAACACTGAATGAGACACTTGGGGAATATTTTTGGGTAAGATTCACACCGGGACCAGTGCTGTTGGAGAGAATATATGGTTCTCCAAAATATGGACAGGCATAATCCAATCAACTGATGTCTTGAATAGAGTAAGGAGCATGGCTTCTGTCAATAAGAAGAAACTAATTCTCTAGAAGACTGCCTTCCAAAGGAAGCTGTACTGCTGGCTCTCTCATGTCTTCTGCTACTGGTCCATTTCTGTACTAGAAAGTAAGTATGTGAACCTATGTCTGACCTAATAAATCTTCTATATATGTCCTGTTGATTCTGCTTTACTGAAAAATCTTGACTAATACAACATTAAATTAGCAAGTGCCAAATATTTTATTTAACTCATTAATAAATGATTAGACCCATAAGATGTAAGGTCAGATTCAAATAAAAATTGCATTTGCAGGTTCTATGGGTGAGGATTTCAGACATGCCTTAATTGGATCTTCTGTTTTATGTCTAACTATGCTGTAATTAGATCATCATCTAGGGTTAGTTTGTAACCTGGGAAAAATCTACCTTCAAGATCAGCTGTTGGAGCCAGGCGGTGGTGGCGCACGCCTTTAATCCCAGCACTCGGGAGGCAGAGCTAGGCGGATCTCTGTGAGTTCGAGGCCAGCCTGGTATCCAAAGCAGTTCCAGGAAAGGTGCAAAGCTACACAGAGAAACCCTGTCTCGAAAAAACCAAAAAAAAAAAGATCAGCTGTTGGCAGGATGACTTTTCTGATTGTAGAAGTGAGGACTTTACTGGCTGTCAGCTAAAAGTAATCTCAAGTTCCTATAGATTATTCCCAATTCCTAAAGACTGATTTCAGCTTTTGTTATGTATGTTTCAATAATAGTCAATGAGTGCATTGTGCATGCAAAGTGTATTAGCAAATTAGAAACATAAATAGTGTAAAACAATTATGAAAGATATATATCATCACTGTGCCATATTTTACCTATGATAAACAAGGTAGAGATCCAATCACAATTCAAGGAGGGGATTATTTAGGAGTATTAAGTGGAACCTTATTTTTACTACAGAAAGAAAAATCAAAGGCTCAGACTCCATGGAATCCAATATTCCCTAAAGAGCCATTTTGAGGATAGTTTTACACAGTCCTACCATCTGTCCAACAATTACACCCTTAAGGCATTTAATTATGAGTTGAAACATCCACAAAATTGTTTATAGTAGCTTATTTGATTTTCATTAAAAACTGGTTACAAGGGCTGCTGATAAAGAATGGGAACAGACAGTGAAGTTATTATGTGACATTGTAATTATACATATATAACATTGCTCATTTAAAAAATCCCATTGAACTTTCTGACAAAAATGTAAAATGATGTGTGCAAATTCAACAATAGGTCATTTAACAGTTTAAGGAATTCCTAGTATGAAATTCAAAATGTAAAGTTAATTACATTTATTCTCATGTAAATTATTTACATGTTTTGGTAATGAGAAAACAAATAGGGAGACTAGAAGAGAAAGGGAAATTGTTACTTACCTAGCAAGTCAAACGCTGACACACTTGCTCACCAAAACATCCTCTCATTGGTTCTTATTCACTCTAGTTTTGTAACTGAGGAGCTCGAGGATATGGAAGTCCACGCCAGTCTCAGAAGGATGTACACAGAACAATGAGAAGAACTGGCATTTGAACTTTCACATCCCTAGCATTTCTCTTCACTTCAGTCTTGTTGTTTCTTAATCATTTTCTGGGGCACTTGTCAGACATTTCCTCATCTTTTAAAAACTATGCGGTCCCTTTTAAACTTCAAGACTACTGCTGTTCTCTATACTTTCTACAGGAAAGAACATAATTTCTACTTTTATTCATAGAAAGTGTGTATTCCCCATTAAAACAGAAAAATGCTGCTGAGAAATGAATGCAGTTATTGGCTCTGAGAATAAGTAAATGCACAGAAAGAACCAACAAGTCTGAAGGTAAATGTAAAGAAGTGCAGATGATTATGTTAGTTATTCCTCTCCTTGCTATATCAAAATGCTTGAGAGAAACAAATGCAGGAGAGTGAGGGTACTTGATTTTGGATCATTATTTGAGGATATTTTACTCTCTCTTGGCAGGGAAGGAATGGAAGCTTAGTCTGTGGAGGTAGAAGTGTAGAGTTGTTGGCCACATCTGACCAGAAGAAGGCAGAGACAAGGCCAGAAGTAGAGCAAAGATGAATTTCTTTGAGAGTAATTGGTTAGGGAATGAGTAAAAGTCTACTTTGGTCAAGTATTCTTCAGTGCCCAAGATTGAGGCAAGTGAGGATTCAGAGCTGCATATGCTCCTTCTTGCACAGTTAGCAAATGTGGAGTAGAAACGAGCAGAGGATCTGTATTTTCTAAATACATTGTTCCCTTGCCTCTAGAACTACAGCTGAGAGAAAATATATTTTTCACCAATAGTGGTATTGTCATTCTTTGAGACTGACATCAGAGAAAAATAATTATAACATGATTAAGACAATCATGAAAATATATCCTCCAATCCTGGGTACCAGCAACTAGGGAAAATACATATAGAAAAGCACGCAGAGCAAAGCACATATAGAAAAATACATACATATAGAAAAGCACATACATATAGAAAAGTACACACACTCATATATATATGCATATATATATATAAATCACTTATAGAAAGGAACATATAAGTATGTGCATGTAGGAAAATACAGAGCCATTATTCTTGCTTTTGTTTTTGGAATTGCTTTGCTTTAAGAGAAATAGAGAGATGGGTAAAGGATCAAGGAAGGGAGAAGGAAAAAAAGGATATTTTTGAGGAAATGAGCATATTTTGATGTGTATTTTATTTGTTTTGTACATCAAATTCTTAAAGTCTTTCTTGCCCTTTGAAAAATATCTTTATTCACTTTTGTATTTTCCCATGACATAAAGCTGACATTTACTCAGAATGTACTCTGTGCAGTATTTTAAGTATTATTATATATACTTGATTACTCTATCCTCACAGATAGATAATATGGAGAAGCATATTGTATCATGAACCAATTTTACATTCAGGAAACTGAGTCTCCAAGAGTAGTATTACATTAGTCAAGGTAACATGCTAAGTTTCTGGTGCTTTAAAGCCTTAAAGCTTGCCATCAAACACTCTCCATCAAAATTCTGGACTTGAACAAGATCAGATGTGTACTTAATTCCCATCCTCTCACCCAGCAATATTGCTTAGGTAACTTTGTTGTCTAAGACATGGTCACTTTTTTTTTGTCCTGCATAAAATAACTGAGGAAAACCTATTGGTGCCAATAGGAAAAACTAATGTATGGACTGAGCAATCATCATGCTCATCATATTATATCCTCTGAATCTTAAAACAGCTGACTATAATTATCTATTTGTTCCTACAGCTCAAACAAACAAACAAAAACAGAGAGTTCTCAGCTAAAAACTGAAGGATACTAAACCCATTGTACTCACATCAGGGTTCCTTGAACCCTGACACAGAAGATAATATTCAAACCATATGAGCAGTAGACAGTCTAGAACAAGAGGCCTGAAAATTTGGGCAGAAAGAGTATATAGCTGTAAATGAATATTTCCTGTCCCTACTGCCTGTTCACAAATACCTGGCAGCCACTTCCCAAATTACCACACAGAGGCCTATTATATTAATTATAAATACTCAACCAATAGCTCAAGCTTGTTACTAACTAGCTCTTACAACTTAAATTAAACCATTGCTGTAAATCTATGAATTGCCATGTGGCTCATGGCTTTACCTGTGCTCCAGCATGTCTTGCTTCCTGAGCAGCCTGGCTGGTATCTCCCCTAACTCTGCTCTCCTTCTTCCAATCATTCTCAGCTTGGCTTTCTTACCTAACTTCCTGCCCAGCTACAGGCCTTTCAGCTTTTTATTAACCAATGAGAGTAATATACATTCACAGTGTAAAAAAGGATTGGTCCACAGCATATATAGTGAACCACAAAGGTATCTAAATAAATTGGTATTGTCATGTATATATGTCATGCATGTGAGTATTAATTTTTCTTACATTTATTTATTTATTTATTTATTTATTTATTTATTTATTTATTTATTTATTTATTTATCTATTTAATCATTCATGTATTTATGTACCGGGAGTGAGATTGCCATGGTGTACTTGTAGAGGCCAGAAGTTAACCTGCAGGACTCAAGTCTCTCCTTCCACCTGTGGGTCCCAAGGATCAAACTTAGGTCATCAGACTTTGTGGCAAGTGGCTTTACCTGCTGAGCCATATTGTCTACCTGAGGTAGGTGGGAATGTATTTTTAATACAAGAGAAGAAGAGCACAACTTTAAGCCTGACAGAGGTGGCGCACACCTTTAATCCCAGCACTCCAGAGGCAGAGCCAGGCAGATCTCTGTGAATTTGAGGCCAGCCTGGTCTACAGAGCAAGATTCAGGACAGGTACCAAAACTATACAGAGAAACCCTGTCTCAAAAAAACCCAATAAATAAATAAATAAATAAATAAATAAATAAATAAATAAAATAAAAGAATAGCACAACTTTAAAAATAAAGTCTCAAAACTTTGGTTCCACAATATAACAAACAAAATCCTTTTAGGGAATTTATAAGCCAAATGGAGACAACTCTGAGATATAGAACTTGTAGCATGAAAGGATAAGTACATATGACTTTGTGTGTGTGTGTGCATACACCCATATGCATATATATACACACATACATATACATATATGTGTGTATACATACTTATAAATGTGTGTGTCTGTATGTGTATATATATATAGAGAGAATATATAGTATACATATGGTATTATTTTAGATCATATTCTGTGATAAGTTTTGGAATATTAATTCAACCAGTTTAGATATAAAGACCATTTTAACCCATTCAAATCTGAGGTTTCTGCCTCTGTCTCTGGCTCTATTCCATTAGTGTCTCTAAAATGGCTTCTAGAATATGAGCCTCATCTTTTCCCAACTTTGTAACTAACTAAAGGAGTGTACCTTTCTCAACACCTACAGAAAACGAGTTTATTACAACTGTCCTGAGGGCTGGAGAGATAGCCCAGAGGGTAAGAACACTGGCTGCTCTACCAGAGGACCTGAGTACAATCTCCAACACCCACAAGGGCAGTTCACAACTATCTCTAACTCCCATTCTAGGCAATCCAGTACCCTCACACAAATATATGTGGAGGCAAAACACCAATTAACGTAAACAGACAAACAAATTAATTAAATAATTAAACTTTCTTGAATTATGCAAATGCATACTCTACTTTTTTGTTGTTGTGATGAAATACCATGACAATGAGTGCAAGAAAGAGTTAATTTAAGATTATGATCTCAGAGGCCAAAGTCCAAAATGGCAGAGTGAACACAGTAGTAGGCAGCGATGGCACCAGGAGAAGGAATCTGGATGGTCACACTTTCAACTGCACACAAGGAGCACAAAGAGGACAACAAATGAGGTCCCAGTGGATTAATTCCTTTAGCAAGGCTGCATCTCCCATATACTCTGCAAACTCAGGACCAAGTTTTTAAATGTGTGATCCTATTGGGTATATTTTTCTTTCAAACCACCCCATAAATTCTCGGGACAAAAAAAGAAGCCAGATTCTTTGTTACAATATTACAAAATGGCCTCAATCCCGATTGCTAGTAGACTCTTGTTTCCCTCTGAAACTCATGAGCCAAGCATTCATTGTCTACCTAACTCTGAGTACTACTGTCTTCCAGGGTCCTATTAGAATGGCCATTAAGCTTTACTTACAGCAGTCAATGACTTTGCTTTTCCACAGTTCTGAAGCCTTCCATATTTCTCCAAAAAACAACATGTTTAAGCTGTACAAAGCTTCACTCAGGGTACTAACTTCTGGATGAGTTGCTGTTTTGATGATGTGATGAAATACAATGAACAATAACAATGTATAGAAGATTTTATTCTGGCTTACAGTTTCATAGGACTACAGTCCATAATTTTTGTGAAGATATGACAGTAGGCCAGCACATCAATGGGAGCTATATTGTTACATGTTCAACTGCACAAAGGAAGTAAAGAGAGATAGAGAGGACCAAGAGACCAAGCTGGACAAGGCTATGAAACCTCAAAGCCTGTCCCAACTGGACTATTTCTTCTAACAAAGCTTCACCTCCTAAATTTTCTATAACCTCCCCAAATAGCACTGGAAACAGGCAATGAAGTGCTAAAATACATAAATTTGTGGGAGACATTTCTTATTTAGACCACAACAAAATAATACCCGAGTCTCTCTTGGTGGCCTATAGGAAGAATTTTTCTGATTGATGAATCTAGATTGTTGGCCTACATAAGCATAAAGATGGGCCAACACCATCCAACCCATATGGACTAGAATTAGTAACTACATAAGATAAGAATCTAAAATTATATATAGGTAAGATTAAATTGAATTCTACATGGACATGGACAGCAGAAGCTTCCCATATGACTACAAAAGCATAGTATTTAGTAGTATGTGGTCACACTCAGTGACAGACTTATGATATCAATGTTAGCCTCACAAAGCATGACTTACTTTGTGGATGACATGAAACAATTCTTTCTCTGAATAAAATATGTAGCTTCTTCTGGGGAGAGCTGGCTGATGTCCATCCCAAGACATTAGCATTTTAATTTATGCAGGTTCTTGGTTAGCTTCCAAGTCTAAGTTCAGGTGTTGATTTTAAACCAATGGAGAAATGTCTAAATACTGGATATGCTAGTAGCACAAGAACAGTTAATAGTTTGGGTGCTCAGTCATTTATAGGTGTTCAGTTCAGTGACATTGACTAGATGCACATCATTCTGTAAAGATTTCAAAAATGTTTCATTTTGCCCAAATGCAATATCATATTTATGGAACAAGTTTCCTCTTCTTTGCCTCTTCCTACTCCAGCAAGGAAAATTATTTCTGTTTTAGAGAATTTAATGAATCAGTGAATATTGTTTATGATTTATGTGAATAACTAATGATCTTTTTAAATTTCATTAATAAGGCTACATATTCCATTGTTTACATGGATTGTATTTTTACCAGTCATTTATCTATACCTAGGTTGTTTCAACTTTTTAACTACTGAAAATAATGCCGCAATGCATATGAATTAATGAGCTCATGCTGCCATAACAAAATGAGCCACACTGAATAGACAAACTAAAGATTGGGTCAATAACAAAACCATTTATTATTATTGTTGTTGTTATTATTATTAATTTTATTTGCAGTTCTAGATGAAAGAAATCCAAAATCATGGTTCCATTATGATCAGATTTTGTTGTGAGCTATCTCTACATGAAGATGCTTGGATGCATGACTTTTTTTCTTTTGAGACGGGGTTTCTCTGTGTAGTTTTGGTGCCTGTCCTGAATCTCGCTCTGTAGACCAGGCTGGCTTCCCACTCACAAAGATCCTCCTGGCTCTGCATCCTGAGTGCTGGGATTGAAAGGCATGTGCCACCGCCACCCAGCAATGCATGACTTCTTAATTGCCCTCACATAGCAAGAAAGAGAGAGAGAGAGAGAGAGAGAGAGAGAGAGAGAGAGAGAGAGAGAGAGAGAGAAAGGGAGGGAAGGAGGGAGTGAGTGAGAGAGACTCTTTATTGTATTTTCTTCTAAGAATACTAACACAAACATGGGAACTCTTCTAAACCTAATCATCTCTCAAAGACTTTATATCCAAATTATTTTACTTTGGGAATTAGGACTTTAGCATAGGAATTTGGGAGGTACACAGTCTGTATTAGTGAATAGAAGATATAAGTATATCTTTCAAATCCTCTATTAAGATGTTGGGGGATTATTTCCAAGAGTAAGTTTGCTAAATCACATAATAATTTTATTTGTTAATATTTTGGAAAAAATTCAAAGTGTTTTTCATGGCAGCTGTAATAGTTTACATTTTTACCAAGAGAACACCATCATTTTAATTAAAATTACATTTTTTCCACACCACATACACCCATTTCTTGTGGTATTAGTAGAAGTCACCTGAAACTGAGGTTAGATATTTCATTGTAGTTTGTATTATTTTTCATTTATCCCCTGATTAGAGATGTTGAGTCTCATTTGTTTACTGGGACTCTCCATCTCTATCTCTATCTCTATCTCTATCTCTATCTCTATCTCTATCTCTATCT
>CABHPH010157174.1:4055-88720 GCA_902168325.1 Peromyscus nudipes
GAAGGAAGGAAGGAAGGAAGGAAGGAAGAAAGAAAGAAAGAAAGAAAGAAAGAAAGAAAGAAAGAAAGAAAGAAAGAAAGAAAGAAAGAAAGAAAGAAAGAGAGAAAGAAAGAAAGAAAAAGTTACAGTCTCCCATCATCCCCAACCTCCCACTCAGGATGGGGTCTCTCAGTAATGAATCTGGAAGAGGCAACAGCTCTTCCTTTAGTTTCTTCTCACCTTCTTCCCAGAGGAAAAACATCTCCAAAATTTACTCTCTGAGCTGCTTAGGACCCAACTCAATACTAGGACTTCCAGAGGAAGACTCCATGCTCCCACTCTGCCCTCTTACGCCCTCACCCCACAAACTTCCTCCTCTGTCCTCTGTGCTGTATCTGTGGCAATCTGCAAACTTCAGGCTTTATCTGAGATATCTGGTGTTTAAATAAAAAAAAAAATAGCATCATGGCTATTCAGACACAGTATCAGCTTCCACGGAGATTTTTTTTTAAAAAGGAAGGTAATTTGAAACCCTAGACAAGCTGCTTGTCAGTTTCTTTCTCTGAATGATGTGGGGAGGAAAGAGGAATGGCAGGGCACAGGCAAGGGGAAGGAAAAGCAACAGTAGACCTGCAGAAGGGAGGGTGATTCCAAGCTGTGGGAGGAGCAGGAAGAGAAGCTCAACATTACAAGGAGTTTCCTGTTGTCTGAAGAAGTAAAAAGAACCAAAAATGTCCAGAAAAAGACATGAAATTCTACCCTACCAAATCCTGTACATTACACATAACTTGTAAAGCTGCCCCCTTCGTTATTAAAACTTAAACATTCATCCATCCCCACAACTTACAACAAATAAAAATCCTTAATCCCCACTAAGAAGCTGGAAGCAGGGCCAGGTTGGCAATTCAGGCCAGCAATCCCAGCTATACCTGGACAGGATTTCCAAGTCAGAACATTACATGACGAGGGTCTCCTAATAGGTAAAATGAGGGTAGAGAATTAAGAGTTCAGGACTTGCCTGGGTTACAGAATGAGATCAAAATCAGCTAGGGCAACCTTGTAAGACACCGTCTAAGAAATAAAGCTTGAATTTAAAACAAGAAAAAGCAAACAAATGATAAGGCTTAGTAACAGTGCAGTGTCCGGCACCATTAAGGAAAAGGGCTGCAGCTGAGTAGGAGGAATGTTGCTCTTAGGACCAATATTCTAAAGAGAAAGGTAGCTTATGGGTACGTTCTAAAGCCCTGGCTTATGAAGATCTTTAAGTAAGGAAATAAAAACAGAAGCACTGGTTTTTTTCAGTATGCCTTCTCAATGGCCACACAGCTGAAATGCTGGAGCTGCCTTTGACACAGCACATTGGAAGCTGTTTGGTGTGGTCTGTCATTTTTTGAACAGATGGAATAAGACCGAGGCCCTTACATTGTTCTGTGCTCTGCTCTCTTCACCACACAGTTGGCCTTGGAGATCTCTCCATATCAAAGAACGCACAGTGATCACTTGGCATCTGAGGAGGATTTATCTTGCATTTTACTTCATAAAAAGCTTCTGTTTTCAGTTTCCCCTTAGACGGTATGTGATTGAAGCTGCATTCATTTTTTAGTATTGGAAGAGGAAAGACTTGTATCAAATAGTCTTCCTTTCTCCTTAAATGCACTTTATTTTCTCTTCACCTAATCTGCAATACGCAAGTAGAAATCTTGGTGAATGGATGATCATTCTATAAAGTTAAAAATGCAGTTTTGAACAGTTAAGGATCATCTCTTATGGAAACAGAATGTAAACAAGCAAATTAATTCAAATCATGAAAGAAAGAACAGCTACAGGAAAGACGTAATCACAGAACTTTCTGTCTTTGAGACATTGGCAGCATCCGGATGTCTGTGAATCTCTAGGCAGAGCTTAGTGACCTTGAGGTCCCCACAAACCAGCACTCATGTCATCTTTAATATTTGGATGAGACATTGAACTTGATGTTCTTTTGGCATACAAAGGATGCGTTTATCAAAGAGTGAAACCAAGATTTGCTTTACCACATAAAATGTTATTTTGCATTTAACTACTTCCAGGTAATATTTAAAAAAAAAAAAACTTGGATGTATTCTCATTTTCACTTCCTAAGAAAGCAAAATTAGCTTACTGCAGGACATGCCCTGAATTAATCTCATGACAAAGTTAGATTCCACGTGTAGTTTATAAGGTACAGAGCCTTTCTGCTCCTTTGTATTACAGTGAGCCAAGAAAATGGCATCAGTTCTTGTAAATTTACTATTAAACATTAGCCACAAAAGGAAATATATACTCAAGGTCATTGGCCCCCAGCCCTTGACATAAATATAGTCAAAATTTAAAAATGCTAGCAAGTTCCATTTATGTATGAAAAGAGAGTTGTTGGCCCTACATTCACTCTGCTTTTGAACAAGTTAGAAAATTATTGCTGGGCCAGGCGGCGGTGGCGCACGCCTTTAATCCAGCAAAAAGAAAAGGAAAGAAAAGAAAAGAAAGAAAGTTATTGCTGTACTAACTTCCACGTACAGTAGTTGCTCTGCTCTGCATGTAAAATGTTCTTTTTGTATCGTGTTCTAAAGTCCAAGTGATAGACTGAAGAACCATGAAATTGTGATCAGGAATGCATCCATCAGGGAATAAAAATCATTTAATGGAAAATTTTAAATATGAAATTTATTTTATTTATTTATTTATTTATTTATTAATTATTTATTTATGGTTTTTCGAGACAGGGTTTCCCTGTGTAGCTTTGCACCTTTCCTGGAACTCACTTGGTAGCCCAGGCTGGCCTCAAACTCACAGAGATCCACCTGGCTCTGCCTTCCAAGTGCTGGGATTAAAGGCGTGCACCACCACCGCCCAGCTTGCAATTTATTTTTTTATCCTACTTTATTGTGGTTTGGGGGGAGTTGTTTGGTTTGTTGTTGTTGTTGTTGTTGTTGTTGTTTGTAGTTATTACCGCTCTCATTCTCTAAATCTCAGGGTCCCAGTCACCGCTGGAGTTCATCAGAGAGCACAGCAATCTCCTAGGTTTTCCTCATCAGGTTTTACCAGAAAGTGTAGGTTTTATTCCCAAAACCACATCTAAAAAGGCAGGTGACTAAGGCTTTCTCACCCAATCCCCAGCATTGGGAATAGTGACTAACTAGTAAAGGTGGCTTCTCCAACTAAGTTGAAGGAGTGAATTCTCTAACCAGACAATCCCTCGGACAGCCATATTAGCACACCTGCAACTTTTGAAGACTGTAACTTTCAGTCACTGGAAGTAAAAGCTGTGACTAAGAGGTGGCTCCAGGTGGGAAGCACCTGCAGCATTACTTGGTGTGGATGCCTAGGGCTGTGTCCCACTGGCAAGAGAGAGTGGTGGAAACAGGGGACTGCCTCTCTAGGAGCTCTGGGACCAGTCGGCCTGGCATCCACACCAGCAAACAACCAAGGAACCCTGTTTCAATCAAGATGGAAGGCAAGGACCAACACCCATGGTTGTACACTCACCTTCACACACATACCTTAACAATTCATGTCTGCACACAAACACATACAGATATGCACATATGTGCACATATGCACACATGTGCACAAACATCATACACAGCACAAATGCATACATTGTGTTATACTCATTCACACAGACACATTATTTGCAACACATACAAATGAAAGTAAAAGCTACAGGTGACTGTTAGCTGCTTTATGTGTCTAGAATTCATTAAAAGAAAAACACTTTTTACTTGGTGTATGAAAAGCACCTAATGCAGAAATTTACTATACTGCATAGGCCTGTGTTGAGCTAGCCCATACATAACCCATGACTACTGACCACTGGAAATGAGGCTAGTCTAAGCCAAGATGTGTTGTCAATGTAAAATAAACATTCATATTAACAACTTAATATGAAAAATACTTATATAAAGCCTGTCTGATACTTATACTGACTATGGGTTTGAATGGTAATATTTTGTATAAGCTCGAAAGAGTAAAGCACAGTCTAAAACTCCTTATAATTCCAGCCCCTTCTACAAAGTAAGGGACCATGACTGCTAGCACACATTTATATTACAAATACCTGTAATACAGTTTCCTATAAGAATTTTAAAATGTGATTATGTATATCTAAACCTAAGCTATTTCATCTGATGATTTTTCTCTTTCGTAGTAGCTACTAGGAGCTGAGAGCAAATCTCAATAGCAAACCATGTGCTCAGCAAGAACTAAACCAGTGATTCTTGACCTGTGGGTCAAGACCTTTGGGGTTGAATGACCTTTTCACAGGGGTCACCTAAAACCATTGGAAAACACAGATATTTACATTACAATTCATAACAGTAGCAAGATTACAGTCATGAAGTAGCAACAAAAATAACTTTTTGGTTGGGAGTCTCCACAACATGAGGAACTGTATTAAAGGGGCGCAGCATTAGGAAGGCTGAGAACCACTGCTCTAGAACCCGGTTCAACCCTTAGCATGAACAATACTTTAAAACTAACTACTTTAAAACAAATCAAAAGTAGTTATTAGAAATTCCTTAGTTACATGATTGACCTGTGTTCAAAGCTCACATAGACGATCCATTTCTGCCCAGCCAGATCAGCCTCAACATCTTTGGGCTTTGTTTACCTTTATTTTATATTGGCCTGGGTATGTAAAGTCAGCTTTGATTTATCTGTGCAATTATAAGAACACTGGCGGCTCTTGCAGAGGTTCTGAGTTCAATTCCCAGCAACTATAAGCTCACAACCATCTATAATGAGATCTGGCGCCCTCTTCTGATGTGTGGGCATACGTGCAGCAGAACAATGTATACATAATAAATGAATAAGATACTCTCTGAGTAACTCAAAACTAAATTGTAACTGTAATTTTCAGCATCCTTTGTCGCTCACTTTCTCCTCATTACAGTTATAGAATAATAGTAAGAGGTCCTGGCTATGGGCTGAGAATGATGGAATGATGGCCTCGCATGAGGAGTGGCCTGGATTCAGCCCTCCATACAACAAAAAGGGGAAGGGGGAAAAGGACTTGGATTCAGATTCATCCTCTTCCTCTCCCTTTTTAAATGGGCCCTGCATAAAGGGAGCAATGAAAAGTGGGTAAGAAGCAAAGACTAAATAAAATACCTGAAACTATTCAGCTATATGCAGAAGAAAAATTAGAGACTGAGCGCTCTTCTTAATTTAAAATAAACGTATTTTCTCCACATCGTATTCAAGGGCTATCATACAAATAAATAAATAAAGACCTTTTAAAAGGAAGTTTTTGAAAACTGTCCACAGAGATAAAATCATATACTAATTTTTAAAAAATTATTTATGCATAGTTATTTTTGTTTCTACTGAGTAAATCTTACTGGTTGTCAGTCATGAGACCTCTTACTTTCCTCACAATGCAAGCACATTCTAAAATTCCCAAGCAAGGAGATATGAATCCATAGGAAATTTGTTTTTGCCCTTGGAGCTCGGAGAACCCCGCAGAAGACAGGGAGGAAGGACTGTAGGAGCCAATGGTCTCGAGGTACCAGAAGAACAAGTCCCACAGAATCAACTAACCAGGGTTCATAGGGGTTCACAGAGACTGAAGCGGTAATCATAGTCTGCACTAGGTCCTTTGCATATTTTTTATTTAAGAATTTTTTAAAATTTATTTTACATACCAACCAGAGAGCCCCCTCTCATCCCTCCTCCCACTCACCCTCAACCTCTCCCAACCCTCATCCCCTCCTCCAAAAGGGTAAAGCCTCCCATGGGGAGTCAGCAAAGCCTGGTACATTCAGTTGAGGAACGACCAAGTCCCTCCCCCCTGCCTCAAGGCTGAGCAAGGTGTCCCACCACAGGTAATGGCTCCAGAAAGCCAGCTCATACACCAAGGATAGACCATGATCCCACTGCCAGAGACCCCTCAAACAGACAAAGCTACATAACTGTCTCCCGCATGCAGAGGGCCTAGTCAGGTCCCATCCTCTGCATATACATTATGGCTGCTTAGCTTGGTATTTCTGTGGGACTCATACCGTGGGAGTGGGGGTATCTCTGACTCTTTTACCTGCTCTTGGGACCCTTTTCCTCCTGCTGGGTTGTCTCATCCAGCCTTGATGTGAGGGTTTGTACCTAGTCTTATTGTGTATTGTTATGCTGTGTTTGGCTGATATCTCTGGAGGCCTGCTCTTTTCTGAAGGGAAACGGAGGAGCAGTGGATCTGGGAGAGAGGGGAGGTGGAGGGAAAGAGGACCAGGAGCAGTGGAGGGAGGAGATGGGGGGGTCTATTGAAAACAAAACAAAAAATTAAATTAGACTTAAGTTTGAAAAAAAAAGAAATTTCCTTTTGGGACTAGAGTGATAGCTAAGCTGTTTAGGGCATTTTTTTTTGCTTCTGCAGAGGACCTGCGTTCCATTTCCTGTACCCACATGGTGGGTCACAACCATCCATAACTCCAATGTCAAGGGATCTGAGGTCTATTCTGACCTCTGTACACACCAAGCACACACATGGTATGCAGATGTGCATGTGGGCAAGCATCCATACATATAAAATAAATAAACAAATAAAATTAATGAGAGTTCCGATATGGGATGAGTACTCTTGCAGTCACGCGATGCCTTTAGCCTCTTGTAGACTGCCAGAAGTTGCTGTTTGTGTGTATAGAGAAAAAACACTTCTATGGGTTTTACCATTTACTCCTCTTAAAGACTTTGCATGAACAATTTATTGTCACTACTTAACTTATTTTTAAGCAAAGTTGTAGTTTATTAAGGAACTGTTTTAACAGAGTTAAGTACTGTCAGAGAGGGAGTTAGGGGAGAGATTGTGTTCTTATCTAAATATTAATTTGAAAAGAGGTTGCGAAAGAGGGAAGAGAGGAGGGATTGTTTTAAGTAACTGAGTGAAACAAAGCACAGGGAAAGAATTCCAGCTACTCTGCACCCAGGAGGCTTATCACTCTGCCCTCCTAACGGTGGCACAAACGACCCTCGCCTGGCCTTGCCTGGCTTTCCTGCCTTGAATCTGTTGTCTTGTTTTTATCCTTTTGCATTTTAAATTCATTTACGTCTGACCACTTTTATGTCGTTAGTGGCAGGATGGCCTCGGTTCTGTCTACCGTCCTCCAGCCTTAGCCATGGTTGGAAATGACTCACAAAGGGAACTCATTGGCTCCCGGGGTAAGAAACAATAACAACATTATTTGCTGAAGTTATTTAAATACTCTTTTTTTTTCTAGAGTTTTATGGCCGCTGTTTTGATTTGGCTTTGAAAGTTTTAAGAAACGGCTTATTTGATCCACCACTGTGTTTGTTTGTTTGTTTTGTTTTTCCTCGGTAAAAATGCAGAATGTGACCGTGGCCCCTGGATCAGCTGACAGGGTTGCTAATGGCGACGGGATGCCCGGAGATGAACAAGCAGAAAACAAGGAGGAAGACACAGCCGGGGTTGTGAAGTTTGGATGGGTGAAAGGTGTGCTGGTAAGAAAACTTCCGTGTTTACCAAGGAGAGCCATCTGCTGGGGGATCGGACGGGACACCAGAGTTACTACTAAGGGGGTTGGTCGGGCTTGGTCCCGCACCTCTCTCCATCCTCACTTCCATCCACAGGTGAGATGCATGCTGAACATCTGGGGAGTTATGCTCTTCATTCGCCTTTCCTGGATTGTTGGAGAAGCTGGAATCGGTGAGCAATTTCCCCTCCTAGATGATTTTTATGTAAATTGTAAGCTTAATAACAAACTTGGTTCTCTATCAATGCGCAGAAGACGAAGGTCACAGAAGGCATTTACACCTGAGAACTTTTTTTTTTTAACCTCTGACAATGCCAGGGAGGAGAGGTGAGATGCTAACTCCTGTGAGACTGGAATTTTCCATTTGCCCAACAGGGGAATGGTCAAGCGAATATCTCTAGCTTTCTATAGAGTTTCAAGCATATGGGTGTATAAAGCATATTTACTTCAAATAACTATGGTCACACTTTGGGATATATTGATGTTCGCATTTTATTTGCCTCAGACTATTCCACTTATGAAGACTGGCAAAACTTCACTTAGCGAAAACAATCTGTGGGGAAGTGGTAAAAATGTATATACGACTACATATGTGACCTGACTAGTAAAAAGACTGCATTGTGAACATTTTCCAAAGAAAATATCTGTGTTACTGTCAGATACCAGCAGTAAACAGCAAATGCTCATAAAATATTCCAACTATAAGCTTAAACTGATAATTGAAATGACTCCATTCATTGCAAGTGATTACTTACGATGCAGGTAACCAGTTTTTTTTTTCTGAATAGAAAAATATTGTATTATTCCAGGAGTGATGATTTGATGCTTTTCAATTACATTCCACTTAAAAATTCAGTTTTGTAAAAAGCATTTTTATGAAGAATGTAAAATTTATTTGAAAAACTTATTTGAGTTTTTACCTAAGTTTTACCTAAGTTCCTAACTTACTGTGATAAAAATCGACAGTGTTCTGTTGTATGTGCTCCTCGAAAAACATGGATTGAGTGTTGAGGGGAGACTTAGGAGCAAGTATTGGTATGGAGAACACAGGAGCTCAGCTGTGCCTTCATATGCTGCTCAGGGAGACATCTCAATTTGTGTATGGAAGTACCTGGTGTTATCTACCTCCTTCCACACACTTTAGGACCCACAGTGGACAGCTGGAGCGGGAAAGCTCCCCTCCAACAGGGAGCCCTGAGCCAGCCCCATCGTTTTTTTCCATGTTTCTTGTTCAGCAGCTGCTATGTGCCTGACGGAAAGGCTGCTTGCCGGTTTGATGATGCGTAGCAAATGAATGCCTGCAGCCGCGGGGTCCAAAATAAGTAGATGCCGTGCCATGGAAAATCTGCAGCTTAATATTGCCAAGGCTTTGCTCCGGGGCTTCATGCAAAATTAGGTTTTTAAGGGCAGTTTAGTAACTTATTGAGATCATCAAGACGCAGTTCTTTGTGTGGAGGTGTGAGCCCAGACAGCCAAAGGCAAGAGTAATTCTTTCTAATGTATGTATTTAACACCCATATGTTTGGGCAACAATCTGCACTTTAATCAGATCTTACACACTCTTCACAGTCAACCCAGTTTCATGTTTATTACAAAGGTATAAAGGATCCTCTCTCTGCTAAGCAGTTTGCTTCACTTTTAGACATTAGTGTGTCTAAACAAAATCATTTCATTTGTGTACTGGAATCCCGCAGAGAAGTCAGTAGCGATCACTCTAACCTAACGGTGTCATTGACTTTTCTGTTGATTGGAGTTGTTGGTGTTGCTTTTTCTCATGCTCTTTTATCTCAGAGCATAGAATTTAGTGAGTAGTAGAAACATCTTATCAATCTACACTGTTGCAGACCTAAAGCTAACTGGACCAAATGGTCCCATTTGGGATTCGTGTGCTGATAGTTTTCTCACCCATTTTGCTGACTTCCCCACTCAGATGTTCCTCTCTA
This sequence comes from Peromyscus nudipes, assembly GCA_902168325.1. Taxonomy (NCBI): domain Eukaryota; kingdom Metazoa; phylum Chordata; class Mammalia; order Rodentia; family Cricetidae; genus Peromyscus; species Peromyscus nudipes. The sequence goes on from CABHPH010157174.1 coordinate 13,474, forward strand.
GAGTCTGAATTGAATTCATATCATCCTTCAGGTCCTGGACCATTTTTGCCAGAACTTTTGAAATTTTCATCTGGCACTAGCTCAAGTGTCAGCATCTTTGAGTTCGGGCCTGTTGGTTTGGAGGGGTCTTCTTAATGAGCTTCATACTCTTTAAGACTCAGCCCCTGGTACCATTTGATGAGACGGCTTCTCTCTCTCTCTCTCTCTCTCTCTCTCTCTCTCTCTCTCTCTCTCTCACACACACACACACACACACACACACACACACATGCTCACGCACACACACTACCAGGGAACTATCCAACAGACACTGTGTTCGGCTTACTTCTCTCTATATTTGAGAAGAAAAGACGCAAATACAAGCATTTTCTTCTTGTTTTAGGCATAGTTTAGGGAAAGAAAAAAAAACTATATATTTTCAAGCCCAGACCCTGGAGATAAGCCAGGAGGAATCTGGTGATCGAAGTTATAGCCCAGGCAGCCATTCTGGGACTCTGTGTCTGGGCTGCCCATTCCTAAAAACACGTGGTAGACTGAGTAGACAGTGCTGTCCAGTTGTTCCTCTCTTTGGACACCTTGCTGGGACAGATTCATTTCCAATTAACTCAACATTAGGCAGGGAAGTTGGGTGTGAAAAGTGAATGTGACCCAAATCAAGTCACTTACACTCTGGGTTTTACTTTGCAGCTAAAGCATAGAAAAATGAGTTAATTATCTCCCAATCAATTATTTGAAGATATAGCTAAAAAACAAAAATCTTGCTGAATGGGCAGATACAAGGTGAAATGGGCTGAAGCTAGATGACTCATCTCACTACAGGGTGAGCAAGAATTATCTGACGTGGAATAGAAGAGTGCAGAAGCCTGGGGTTCACTTTCAAAGCTCCGAACCTAGAATGTGGGCGTTTTAATAGGCATCCCAGCACTTCCAGCGGCCGGTCAGGCAAGAGCCCCGCCTTGAGGGATCAACAAACAGAATGTTCTCTCAGCTGCCTCTCACCCTAGGACTTTCTGTTTGTGAGAAAAAAATCAAGCCTCTCACTGTTTTAAAGTACAAACTGGTGTTCAAAGAGGTTACAGAAATGTATGGGGCACAATAGAGTGAGGTGGGAATTGCTCAGGAGACAACGGTTAGGAAATAATGAAGTTAGAGTGGCAGTAACGTCATACAAGGCAAACTCGTGAGCCCTTAAAGTGTCTAGGTTGGGGGCTGGAGAGATGGCTCAGAGGTTAAGAGCACTGACTGTTCTTCCCAGCAACCACATGGTGGCTCATAACCATCTGTAATGAGACCTGGTGCCCTCTTCTGGCTTGCAGGAACACATACAAACAGAACACTATACATAATAAATACATAATAAATAAATAAATAAATCTTTAAAAAAATGTGTCTAGGCTGTGCTAAACATTCATCCTCAAACATCCTAAAAGCAAAATAATGTGCAAAGGCTTGAAATAAACCACCTTTCACGGCACCAGCACCCAAAGCCACACAGGAGAAGTGATGCTCCTCGGGGGTGTCTCGGTAGCACAATATTTAGTGTGACTGCTTCTTACAGCCTCCACTCTAAGGGTCCATGGCAGGGGTGGTAAAGTGGGAATGACTACTTTACATGTGGGAGAATGCTCAACAACACAGAGTAAAAAACTCCGAGTCACTGAACTCGCCATAATCTCCCTGAATTCTCTATCAGCTTCTTTGGAGAGAGTGTTATGGTGGTAGGGGAGAGGGGGAAGATGTATTTCCTCTGTCCATCTTGGGTTCCTAGCCTGTGGCCTCATGCTTTAGACTGTCAGACATCAGGTTAACAAAAGAACGTGTTTATTCATGTGTTGTGCACACACGGAGGACTCTGGCGGGTGGTGATTCAGAGGGCGGTCAGAACACTTGGACATCACCTTAACAAAAGAACAAGGAAAGTGCAGGAAAGCCACTAGACAAAGAGAAGGGAATTTGAGTTTCTAGGGTGGCCAATTGTGGGAAGGAAAATAAATAGAGACATTTGCTAGAAGACAAGGACTGGTCTGGAAGGCTTGCTGGATTCCTAAGGAATCTCCTACAGGCTGATAAGGCTCTGCCCTTGTCTCTGTGTGTGAGCATCAGTCCTCCAGATAATGAAAGCTTGCACACATTCACACATGCGTGTCCCTGACCTAGGCAAATAGGAAAACTGTGCCTGCTCAGTTTATGTTCACTTGTGTAGCTTAAAAAAAATTCCTTATACCACAGTGATATATTCTAGTACATTCTATGCCTGCCTAAATGACACACACACACACACACACACACACACACACACACACACACCCCTGCTGTGAGTTTCTTGAAACTAAAAGTATACAAGCCTTTCCTTTGAATTTCACCCTTTATCAGTTTCTCCTCATGATCTCCGCCCTTCTGAACCATAGTATCCTCAAGGGCGGCTTTTCCATCCTGCTGTATTTACACCTTACATTTCTCGCACTGCCGACCACACAGCTGGAAATGCAGAAGGCTTTCCATAAACACTAGTGTTTATGAGTGCTGTGGTTACACTGATAGAGTGCCACCAGTGAGTCCTGCCCTCCGTGCACTGTGACAGCAACTTCACACATCCACTTCTTCTAATTTAACTGCCATTTGGGTATCAGAAAATAAGTCAATTCTGAAGACACACAGCAAATAAGTTAGTGTACCTAAATTTGGTTCTGTCCGATTTACCCACCTACCTAATGAACAATTTGCTAATGAAGACATTTAACTGGAAAGTTAGAATAACCTTCATTTATACTAACAGCTGAGGGCTGTGTAGAACTTCATCAAAGACCAGGTTCATCCTACATTTTGACCGGTCTGAATGGTTCACTTGGGGGCAGCACAGCTCTGCACATCCCAGGTCTTGAATCTCTTAGTACCTGAATGATGATTTCCTGGCCAGCTTGTTAAATTCAAATGTGGTCCTTCAATGACTACCCAGATGTGTTTGCTTTTATGTAAATGACCCCATGAGCTGTTCCACCATTTAATCGCACTTATTTTTCCTCTCTCAACTGAGGTCTCGGTGTGATTATCATCGGCTTAGCCGTGACAGTGACAGCCATCACTGGTTTATCCACCTCTGCTATCGCCACAAATGGATATGTCAGAGGAGGTAATTAAAGTTGTGAGTCAGATCGTCATTTGTAAGGTAAAGGCAACACAGACTCCAACAGCTCACTGCTGACCTTTCTGGGGTGTTTTCAAAGGTAATGCGAGTTGGTTTCTTTTCTCCCCCAGGCAAAGGGGTGCAAGAAAAATGAAGAAGGGTTTAACCTTTGTCAAATCCCCAATTTTCTCATTCAGGTTCTTCTCAAGCAAGAGAGAAGGTCAAATGTCATGTTTCCTCTTTCACAGCCAGGGTCGTTTCTCTCCCAGGACATCAGCAGAAGTCGGCTTTTCCTTTCCAGGGCTGCGCTTTAGACTGTGCTGACTCTTGGATGCCACCCTTCATCATAATGAGTGTTTGGACTTGATCTTTATGCCAGCATACTAACTCCGTCTTCGTGGAAAGAAACCCCCCTGGGGCCCAAGGCATGGACCTGAAAAGTTAAATGAAAAGGCAGTAGAGGTAGCAGGAGTAGGGAGTCCAAGAAAGAAGAGTAACATGTAATATCTTCTGTCTTTCATTGCTAACAGGTCTTGGAGTTCTTATAATTCTTCTTTCCACCATGGTAACCTCTATCACTGGGTTGTCAACTTCTGCAATAGCAACAAACGGGTTTGTTCGTGGAGGTAAAATCTCTAAGATACCTAATATCCTCATCACGTGTTACGGGTAGGCACAAGTTTCTATATATTTGGTTACTGATGGGCACAAGGAAGTGTGGAGGAGCCGATTGCAGAGAGCAGCACGGTGAGTGTAGTCCAAGTTCACCCAGGTCACGGCTGACAGCATCCTGGCACGTTACAGGTGCTGCTCCAGATGTGCGGAGTCCTTGGGGAAAGCTCTTATTTTCCAGATCGGTCTTCTTGCTGGTGTTTCTCGGGAGATGACTCCTCGGTATGGCTGCAGTTTTAAAGTACAGTGCATTTCAGGTGCCTCCTACACAGTCGTGGAATGGGACCAATTAGAACATTTCAGGTTTCTGCAGGGAGACTGACCTTCTGTGACCGATACTTCCTGAAGTAATGGTGATCTTTCTACCTACTGGAGTCAAACACCTTTGTTGGGGGTTTTGCAGGTCTGGGAGTCATCATCATTGGCCTGAGCGTAGTAGTGACGACACTCACAGGTATTTCTATGTCTGCTATTTGCACAAATGGAGTAGTTCGAGGAGGTAAGCCAACTGACTTACTTGTGATTATAAGCTCTGGTTGCGTTCCTGTCCAGCGGTGTTTAATAACTGGTTGTGAAGATTTTATGTTGCTAACTGGCCCCCAAGACCTGAAACAAAACAAAGCAAAATTCAGATAACGAGGTAAAATTCTTCTCAATTAAACAAGAAGAGACCTGGAGAAAGGGCTCCTTTGATCCATTTCCTGTGATGAGTCCCGCTGGGTTCTCAGTACCAGGTGAGCTATACTGGCTCCCTCCTTGGCGCTCTCAGGCTGGGTGCTCCCCAACATCCCACCTCACAGCGGTAATTCCCAGCCAGCCAACACTCCTGCACCCAGCCTTCAGGTTCTCCCCCAAACACTCTGCTTCTATTGGAAAACATCAAGAAAAAGAAAATTAAAAAAGTAAATAAGCGAAACAATGAATTACTGTCAAGCTTTCAGGAGCAGGCAGGCCGGGGTAGAACACCAAGTAGATGAAGTTTGTCACTGTCCTGAGTGTCTAGGGGGTATGTTTACATCCGTACTGGTGCTAGAGGAGGTCAGAAGATGGCGGTAGACTTACAGGTGGTTGTGAGCTACTTGACTGGGGTGCTAGGAACTCAGGTCCTCTGCTAAAACAACACAGGCTCTCAGCCACTGAGCCATCTCTAGCATGGTTTCGGTGTTTTGAGACGTCTTACTCTGCAGGGCCAGAGTGGCCTTGAGTCCACCACAATCCACTTCTCTTAGCCTTCCCAATTCCTTGATAGCGGGCATGGGTACCACCCCTGCTCCCTGCCCCCTAAGCCCCACTCGGGGCTTTCTAAAAGGTCACCCTACCCATAACACATCTCCTCTCTCAGATTATATTTTGTTAATTGCTTTTTTAAAGATTTATTTTATTTTATGTGCATGAGTATTTTGTCTGCATCTATGTGTATGCACCCTGTGTGTGCCTGGTCCCCGAGGCAGTCAGAAGAGGGCATCAGAACCACTGGAACTGGAATTACATATGGTCCTGAGCTATCACATGGGTGCTGAGAATTGAACCTGGGTCCTCTGCAAGAGCAACAAGTACTCCTAACCATGGAGTCAATTCTCCAGCCCCATCTGTCTCTTGTTTTGACTGTTAGGCCCATGTAACTGTCTAGCCAATTTGTTGAGCAAAGTTAAGGGATTTGCTCTACCAGATTAAATTCCATTTTGAGAACTTATCTATACTGAGCACAGTTCCTCCTCTGCAAAAGGCGGTTTTGTTCTGAGTTTGTTCCACGTTGACTCGCAGACTCCCACGACTAGCTCCACCTAAGAAGTCATTACAATGTCTCTGTCCCTCGTCTAGACTGCTCTAGTGTCAGTCACTGGCTCTAAGCTCTGAAGTGGTCCCTCTCAGTTTTCATGTTACCGAAATGGGTGGACATACAAAAGCTATTCTTTAGTGTTCAAGGAAGAACACAGGTGCCCAGCCCTCCCACTGCTCTTCTTTCCACTTCACTTCCTTATTATGGGAATTCAAGCTTCATTAGGGCTAAAGCCAGAAAACGAGGCTGCTTTACAGAGTGGGTAAAGCTGCTCATTTTACAGATTAGCTACCAGAAAACTTCATGCGATAGAATGGAAGTCAGAAATAAAATTTAAAAAAAGAAAGAAAAAAAAAGAAAGAAAACAACTGCTTTGTTCTTTTGAGTCAGGGCTTTATGTAGCCCAGGCTAGCCTCAATTTTACTATAGCTGAGGATGACCTTGAAGACTTAATCCTCCTGCCTCCACCTCCAAAGGGCAAGGATAACAGGTTTGTGCCATAATTACCAGAAAAGGACGAGTTCTACCATTTCATTTTCTACCCTGGTCTGTCGGTTTCTGGAAATTTTGAATCTAAAACTTTACTTCAATTACATTATTTATTTGGATACTCTAATGATTTTTTTTAAAAGACAAAGTATTTGGGTAGAGCTTATTGTTATTATTTATTAATTTAAATCAGGATTCTAACTTGTAAGTTTCAATAGATGGAATTTTATTGGCATGTACTTTTTGGGCTATGTACAGAGTACAAGGTGAGTCTGACCACCAGTACTCATTATGATGACACAGGACTTATAAAATAAATAGGAATCCATAATATTCTTATTGGGGTGATTAACAGCTGGAGTTTAACTCTAGAGACTGGAGATATTGCCATCTCCTCCAGTGACACATGCTGCTCTCTTGTTGCAGGTGGCGCCTACTACCTGATTTCTCGGAGCTTAGGGCCTGAGTTCGGAGGGTCTATAGGCTTGATCTTTGCTTTCGCCAACGCAGTGGCTGTCGCTATGTATGTGGTGGGGTTCGCAGAGACTGTGGTAGATCTCCTTAAGGTAATGAAAGTACTTCTTTGTATAGACAAAGTAACTCAACCTTCTTTTACAGGGCCCTAGGGGATAGTTTCATGTCCAGATATGAGGAGGAGAGTTCAGTATCAGGGAGGAGCCCCAGGCATAACATCAGAGGGTCCGGCTTTGAGTTCACCTTCTCACCCTACCATCTGGGAGACTTTAGACCAATTTTCTCAATGTCTGAGGCTTGTTTTCTAAAATGGAAAGAGGAGCTAATTCACTGCTTCATGCATTTCACACGAGCTCCATGCAGATCAGATAAAAAGGATATGTATGGAGAGTGTGTAAAATATGAAGCTTCAGGTAGAAGGCAGGCATCATTTCCTGTAGGCACACCACCGTTGCTTGCAAGGTTTCTAAAGATGAAGAAAGGTCAAATATGAGGACAACTCGCTGCAGAAATTGAGGCCTCTCTTAGCTAAGTGTCCAACCCAGTGCTCTGGGAACAAGCTCTTAGAGCCTAGACAGTGTGGTAACTCCTCAGCTTCCTCGCCTTAAAGGCCTAGCTGAGTTCTGCTGGTGAAAGTATGTCTATGTCGAAACTATATGAATAAATGAGCATGTTGTGTATTTCTTAAGGTACGCTCTCTTCAAGAGATGTATTACTGAGTTTGTATTCTCTGTTATTAAGTTGAATAATACTTTTTTTCCCCAATACTCATATTGTAAACCACCCATTTTTATTCTTCTAAAATTCCCCTTGGCACATGAAAAGTGGCTAGTCCTTTTGTGGAAGCACAACAGAAAAGGTGTGGACATACATACTTTCAGTTAGTGCTGCAATCTCTCCTGAAGCTGTGACTAGAAGGAATTTCTCAACCTTCTAGCCCTTAGCCTTGCCTATCAAAGGCCTATGTCACAGATAAAGTAAAATTAGAATTTTTTTGCCTTCCAGAACTTACAAATACTTCATTTTCTTATTATCCCATATGCCCCTAGGCATTTGTGTATAGTATCTTTTCTTCTTGTTGAATATTATTAAAATGACTGAATGCAAAGAGTTATCTCTAATCACTTGAGTGATTTCCTCCCCCCAGGAGAGTGACTCAATGATGGTGGATCCAACCAATGACATCCGGATAATTGGTTCCATCACTGTGGTGATCCTGCTAGGAATCTCAGTAGCTGGGATGGAGTGGGAAGCGAAGGTGGGTGTCTCTAAATAACACTGTAACAAGTGCTGGCCAGGCCCTGAGTTAATCACAACAAAAGGAACACTGTATTCACAAAGAACAGCTGTCATCCTTTCATTACAGCAAAAGGTATGAGTACGTGCATGGTGGACAGCATACCACTAAGTCACCATAGTCAGACTTCCCTTTGGGCCCCCAGCTCACAAATAATGACATTGAGACTTATTATGCATTATGAAAGCTTGACCTTAGCTTAGGCTTGCCACCAACTAGCTCTTATAACTTAAATTAGCCTATTAATCTACATTGCCACGTGCCTTGATTACCTCTCCTCTATACCATATGTCCGACTTCTTTAGTGTCTCGCTGGCATCTCTCGTGTGCCTAGATTTATCCCGAGTTCCTCTCTCTGCCTGGAAGTCCCACCTATTCTCTCCTGCATCACTATTGGCCATTCAGTTTTTTATTAAACCAATCACAGCAACACATCTTCACATGATATAGACAAATATTCCTCAACAAGTACCAAGTCTGGTCAAGACTCGAGGTTATGTACCAGGTCATCGGGCCATGCGTCACTTTGCTTTCTGCCACTGTGGTGACACAGGCAACAAGGTTGATGCATCTTCATGTACAACTGTTGTCCAGACCAGCAGCACTGAACACTGGGAACCCAGGTCTCATCCTCAAGCCCTGAGCAGAGAGCAGGGCCACATATTAAGCTTCGGCTGTACGGTGAGAATGTGCATATCATGGTTGCTTCTAACTTGGCCCCATTCCTGTGGTGTCTCAGGCTCAAGTGATCCTCCTGGTCATTCTTCTCATTGCCATTGCAAACTTCTTCATTGGAACTGTCATCCCATCCAACAACGAGAAGAGATCCAGAGGCTTCTTCAACTACCAAGGTAAGCAGAGCTAATCAATTCATGTGTCTACATTGTTCTCCCCCATTGCTACCTCGCTCACCCATCTCCAGCCACCAGAACTTCAGTGTAGTCCAGGAAAGGGCCTAGAGTTGGATTCAGGAGAGCCATGATTGTGTTTCAACTCTTGGTTATCAACTGAACGGGTTGTACATATCCCGTTTGCTTCTCAGATTTTCCCACTAGATTAATAATGACAACTTCCTGAGGAAACTTTGAAAAGGAAATATGTAAAGTATTTAAAATTTAAAAGTAATTTTGAGAAGTCATTCTTTTTCAGTTGAAGATAAGAAGGTCTCTTGTAAATCCTTGAATCCTGGATTATCACTCAGTGGCTAGACAATAGGAACAGATACTACAATAGGAATAGAACCTGCAGCTGGGAAAAATAATCAGCCACTGCTGAGCACTTATGTCAGATCAAGTCCTCTTGTCTTCCTGGGAGACTTTGTAGCATCCAGCCTTGCTGGGACATAACCTGTTGCAGATCACTGTCAAACTTTCAAGCAATATGAGTTAGGAGACTGGAGAGATTGCTCAGCCTTTCGCAGCAGCTCACAACCATCTGTAACTCCAGTTCCATGGGCTCCAACACCCTCTTCTGGCCTCTGTAGGCACCAGGCAGGCATGCAGTATACATACATATCTACATACATACATACATACATACATACATACATACAAGGCAAAACACACACTTAAAAGAAATGATGGGTGAATTACTTACGTATTTCCTTGTGGTAACATCATAGCATGTGAAGCTGGCTTTTCTCTCCCCAGTCCACTTCTACTTTCCTATTTTCTACCCTAGCTTACTCAATACACAGCTGAGGTTTTAAAAAAATCATTTGCAGCTGGGTGGCCATGGTGCATTCCTTTAATCCCAGCACTCGGGGGGCAGAGCCAGGAGGATCTCTGTGAGTTGGAGGTCAGCCTGGTTTACAGAGCGAGATCCAGGACAGGCACCAAAACTACACAGAGAAACCCTGTCTCAAAAAACAAACAAACTATATATATATAGTTTGCTTCATTATGTATTCATTTGCTTCATTGTGTGTTCAGCTATCAGCACCTGTGGCCCCCTCCCCATTTTTAAAACCAGATCTTTACTGCGGTTCCTTTATTGGCTTTGGGCTTTACTGTCCTTCCTTTTCTCTTTTCCCCCACTCTGCATCTCCTGAGGTTTCCAACTTTCTTTCCCCCTTTTCTCCTCCCAGATTCCTTTCTTTGTACGGTTTCTTCTTCTTTCTCTTCCTTTCCATCTTTTCATTTAAGTGATTTGGTGACAATCTGTAGGTCAGTGTTGCTCTATGGACAAAGTGCATCACCATTCTCATTCTCTGAGAATTTGGTATAAGGACCTAAGACTGGAACTCTGGGAGGAGGAGGAGCAGAAAGCTTAGAACACTAGGAGCAAGTTTACAGTGCAGCCTCCCTCCCACAGGTCTATTGGAGTTTCTCAAAGGCCTGGAAAGGCAGGTTGCTTAAAGATATATACTTGTGAGAATGTGGTTTTGAGGGGGGATGTGTAGTATGTTTGTGAGAGTGCTAACATGCTCCTGCAAAAATTATTTTTCTTGGCAATATTTATTTGTTTATATATATATATATATTTGGTTTTTCGAGACAGGGTTTCTCTGTGTAGCTTTGCGCCTTTTCCTGGAACTCACTTGGTAGCCCAGGCTGGCCTCGAACTCACAGAGATCCGCATGGCTCTGCCTCCCGAGTGCTGGGATTAAAGGTGTGCACCACCACCGCCTGGCTGTTTTTATATATTTTAATTCAACTTTTTTTTATACAATATATTCTGATCACAGTTTTCCCTCCCCTGAAACTCCTCCCTAATCCAGTTCTACCCATCTCCCCACCCACCCAACTCCATGCCCTTTCTTTCTCTCTCTCTCTCTCCTTAGAAAACAGGCAAACAAACAAACAGAATAAAAAAAAAAACCAAAGAACAAAAAACACAGACTCACACAAAAATGAAACCCATAAAGCACAAAATCAGAAACCTTTAATATACAAGCAAAAGAACTGTAAGACCAAAAAAAAAAAATTCAAACAAAGCAATATGAGACGAAAGTCTACAAAAATACCATTGGGTTTCTTTGTATTGACCAGTCACTGCTCGGTATGGGGCCTGTTATAAGTGTGGTTTGTGTGCCCAGTGAGACCCCACTGGAGGAGACTAATTTTTCCTTCTAGGAGAATTCCTTATCCCTTTTTTCTATTTCTTCTGTATTCAAAGAAAATAAACAAGCGTGGTCTCTCATGACCTTGTCAGAGCTGTCTAGAGGTCTAAGACCTAAAGGTGTCTCTAAAATGATAGCTACCTTGGTGCTTGGGGATCAGTAACCAACAGGTTAGGGTTAAGTCTGTTTCCATTCTAAGGATCTATTTCCATTTGGAAATACAGAAGTCAAGAATGCGGGCTTCTGCAGTGTGGCAAAACCCAACAGGATGATGTTCCCTTTGCTTGCATTTCAGCATCCATATTTGCGGAAAACTTTGGGCCAAGCTTCACGAAGGGTGAAGGCTTCTTCTCTGTCTTTGCCATCTTTTTCCCAGCTGCCACTGGGATCCTTGCTGGTGCCAACATCTCTGGAGACCTGGAGGTATGTAGTTCCCTCTGCTTTGTAGCCCTGGTGGCTGGACTGTAGTTGTTGGTAGCATGAGAAGCTGTACAGACTGAATATGACTTAGGTCCCAGAGACTCAAGAGTGAAGGTTTCTGCAGGATTTCTTGGTTGTTCTCCTCTCTCTCTCTCTCTCTCTCTCTCTCTCTCTCTCTCTCTCTCTCTCCTTTAATTTTAAATATAGGCTCTTGATAATATAGTATAAATCTAAAACCCATATTCAGTGGCATCCAAAAGCAGAGTATATTCACGGGAAGTTATTTTTCAATAAAATGAACATGTTTTAGTGACTTACTATCAGAATCATTCTTTTCCTTTAAAAAATCATAGTGACTAAGAATACAAGACATTTGAGGAAAAACAAAACCAACTCGGCAATAGCAAAGCGAGCAGAGTCTGACATGAGAAGCCTGAGTACAGCAGGGAGTCTCTTGCCCATTAACTGGAGAAAACCTGGTGAGGCTGGAGAGCCTCACATCTTCACAGGAAAGGAAGTGGCTGTGGAGACTCAAACTCTGTGGAAGTGGGGACTTGACCTTTGGGCTTATTCACTGTGTATCTTCAGAGATAGAACAGTCTCAACAGATACTGACTGAGCGAGTGAATTCAGGTGTTTAGATTCACTATGCTAGCAACCACACTGCCACAGTAAATTCTTGAGCAGACAGCGGCAGGGAAAGGTCATGTCAAAGCTCAGAAAGTCACAAACTTGTGCTAAACGTTTCAGTTCCTCTCCTCACTTAGTGAAATTTAGTTATGAACTCCTGTTTTCTCACTAACTAGGAAAGTATCAGTGCACTGATGTAAGCTCCCAGAAGCTGCAGACAGGCTTTTAAATTGGAAAATCTTATGCTTTCTTTAGACTTCTTAAAAACAAGGTGCTTAGTCAATTCATCTTACCTAATGCCTGAATGAAGGCCATGCAGGAGACATCCTTTGTTAGAGTTAGGAGCGATGGAAAGAATTTTCTTACCCTAAGCCACAGTAAGAAAGCATCATAGGTCATAACCAAATGCAAGCAGTGCCTTCTGATGTTTCCACATCTGTTCTATCTGATTCTGTTCTCCAACACTGGTTTCACCTCTGAATTGATTTCATGGCATAGTAGAGGAGGGAGAGGAGCCTCAGACTTAGCTAATGGGGTCGAAACAGAAATAGGACATCCCAGCACAGAGTCTGGGGAGCAAAGGGAGTCTGGAGCTCCAGGAAGGAAGGCAGGCCTGGAAGCTACTGCATGGATAAATTCACCCAGGTAGGTGTAAAAGAGAGGCAAGAAATCTAAGGAAGTGTGCAGGGGAGCATGGGCATTCAGGGAGGGAGGAAGGGAGGAAGGAGAGAGAGAGAGAGAGAGAGACAGACAGACAGACAGACAGACAGAGAAACTGTTCAGCAAATGGAGAAACCAACATCCCATAGGCCCAGGAAAAAGGGAAGTGAAAAGTAAAATTATCTGGGACACCAGAGCATAGTTAAAAGCCAGAGTAGCCAAACGTGTTGGCTCCCAAAGGTGAAATATTCTGGACAATGGCAAGGAAACTTCTGTATCTCTAGACTTGATTTCTCTCTGAGGGTGAAACCAAAATAATTATAATAATATTTAATAATAGTCGAGTCAGTTCAATTTAGGAAATATTGTTTATTCAATATACGAAGATATAGATGAATACTCTGCTTCCAGACCCAGGGTCCTTCTCAAGACACCTCCTCACACTGCAGGGAAGAGTGACCAGAAACAGCATAATGGGTGCACAGAGTCCCATCCTGAGCATTCCGTGTGCAATAGCCATAGCAGGACAGGAGCTGTCCTGAAAATCGGGGTCTAGGAGAAGATTTGGGAAATATTTCTAAGATGCAAAATTAGGATGTGGCTGTTAGGCCCATAAAAGCAGAAACCTAATTGATTTACTTATATTCGGTCCTGGTTGGGGGTCACTTTTAATGATGGAAAGGAGAAGTAGCTTGGATTTGGGATTAATTCTGGAGGAGGGTGAAAACTAAGAATGAGCCAAATTCCCAAGCATCCTCTGTCAGCAGCAAGACTAAACACTCCCGTTTCAGTCTGATCTTATAGTACAGGGCTCATACATCAACACACTGACATCATATGTTACCCGTTAGTGCCGTAGAGTCAAGGTGACCCTGATGTAAGGTGGACTCCGCAGCTTTAGAGCTTTTAGGAGGCAGCTTCAAGGGAGAGCCATCTTCGTGTCTGCATCACAAGACTGCCTTCCACACTCCACCTCCTATCCTGTTATGCTCCAGTTCAGTCGGTTACAATTTCACCCAGATCCCATGAAACTTTTGTGGGGCTTTTGGGAGGTACACATACATGAGTGCTTGCAAAAGCCAGAGGTCAATATCAGGTCATTCCTCACATTACTCGGTTTGGTTTGGTTTGGTTTGGTTTGGTTTGGTTTGGTTTGGTTTGGTTTGGTTTGGTTTGGTTTGGTTTGGTTTGGTTTGGTTTGGTGATAGTCTCACTGGAACCTGGGAGTCATCAACCAGGCTAGACTGGCTGGTCAGTGAGCTCCAGGCATCCACCTATCTCACCTCCCCAGTGCTGGGATTATAAGTATGCCCCACACTTGCTTTTGTTTTTGTTTTTTTTTTTTAAACATGATTCTAGGAATTGACTTCAGCCCCTCATGCTTACACAGCAGACACTTTACTGAGCTACCTCCAGCTCCCAATAAATTCTTAAGCAATAAAATAAAAGATAAAACATTGTGTGAATTAGATTAAGTAGGGCCCATTTCAGCCACATTGCCCTAGCCTCCCACCCAGGAGCTGTTGTATTGCACGCACCTGCACATTTGCTCTGGAGACAATAGTATAGAAGGAAGAGGCTGGGTAAATGTGTACCCGCAAAATCCCCATATGCAGATGTTCCTAGAAGAATTGGAGCATATGGGTTAGTGGCTGCATAAAGCTGGTTACAATGCACCCATGTGGAGCAGGTGTGCTTGGTTAAGTCATGATTTCCAGTGGTTGGGCTGTGTCTGTATTCACCAAGTGTGACCTTTTCAATGGACTTGATCATCATATTTAAGTTAAAAAAATGTTCCAACTTCATTTGCCTGTATTGATGAGACTTGTGTCCCCCAGCCGGGAGACCACTGCCTACTGGGATTCTACTTTTCTCTGTTCGGTATTTATTGACTCTTTCTGAATGCCAGATAACTGCCTGTACAAGAAAATCATGCATCAAAGTATCTGTTTAATAATTTCTTAAATTGAATTAAATATAATTGAATATGCTGCTTGGAAGTCAGTTTGATATAATTTACCAATCCCTTCCAAAACCAGGTATAACATGGTAAATTAAGTATCATGTGGATTCAATTCAATATATGCTCATACATTTATAAGCAAGAGAAAAGCTTATTTTCTGGTATAGGGTTAGCCTTGCCTCTTTAGTGAGCTTACTTGTGGAAATGAAGAATTTAGAGAGACTGGAGAATTTAGTAGATGACCCTTTTTGCTCAGCCAAAACTGTGTTTTTTGTTTTGTTTTGTTTTTCTTTCTTTGTTTTAATTAAAGGCAAGCCTAAGCTCAGTATAAGACATACATATGCCCAGATATTGTCAACATGCCAGATATGTCAGTGTCTGATGCTTCTTCATACAGTTCAGAGAGAGAGGGAGAGAGAGAGGGAGAGAGAGGTCTGTTCTACTTTTACAACATCTCTCTTTAGACGAGAGGGTTCTCTTCAGTTCAGCAGTGACGTTTTGTTTGTTTGGTCTTGGTCCTTTAAAAAAAAAAAAGATTTATTTATTTATTATGTATACAGCATGTATGACTGCAGGCCAGAAGAGGGCACCAGATCTCATTACAGATGGTTGTGAGCCACCATGTGGTTGCTGGGAATTGAACTCAGGACCTCTGGAAGAACAGTCAGTGCTCTTAACCTCTGAGCCATCTCTCCAGCCCCTGGTCTTGTTCTTTTTAACAGTTGGATTTGTTTATTAAAAATAGAGCCACAGCCGGGCGGTGGTGGCCCACACCTTTAATCCCAGCACTTGGGAGGCAGAGCCAGATGGATCTCTGTGAGTTCAAGGCCAACCTGGTCTACAGAGCAAGATCCAGGACAGGCACCAAAACTACACAGAGAAACCCTATCAAAAAAAAAAAAAAAAAGAACCACTTTTCTCTTTTCCTTTTTTATTAAAAATAGATCTTTTTATATAATATAGTCTGATTGTAGTTCCCCTCCCCTTGCTCCTCCCAATTCCTCCCCACCTTCCCATCTAGATCCACTCCCTTTCTGTCTTTCCTTAGAAAACAAACAGGCATCTAAGGAATAATAATAAAATGACATGTACTACAATAAGATAAAACAAAAACAAGCAAGAAAAAGAGCCAAAGAAAAAGCACAAGAAACACATATAGACACGGAGATACACATGTTCACACACATAAGAATCCCATAAAAACACAAAACTGTAAGTCATGTATATATGTATGTGTATATATATGTACATATGTACATATATATGCAAAGAATATGTAAGGCAAAAAAAAAAACCTGACTTATCACGAGACAAATACCTCCAAAGATGCCATCAAGTTCATTTTCTGTTGGCCATTTACTGGTGCACATGGAGCCTACCCTTAAGAGTGGTTTATTTCCCCAGTGAGACTCCCGTGGAGAAAGCTAATTTCTCATTTGTAAGTGGTTATCAATTGGAAATAGCTTCTGGGTTAAGGATGCGGGCATATGTCCACTTTTCCTTTCAGCTCTAGGATCCCATCTGGTGCAGGTTGGTGCAAGCTCTGTGACTTTATATGCAGCACCAAGCTTCATATTCCATTATTCATTCTAAATACTCTGTCCAAAGACTGTTCACTTTGCCATTTGCTAGATAGTTTCTTGAGAGCTTGCCTTCGGAGGCATAGTTTAACATTTTGAGAATACAAAAATAACTACTAGCACTCTGTTTATTACTCAGTTCTGCTTTCTCCTCTGCACAATTTTTCACAGGATCCCCAGGATGCCATCCCCAGAGGAACCATGCTGGCCATTTTCATCACCACTGTTGCCTATATAGGTGTTGCTATTTGTGTAGGTGAGTAAAACATGTTTGATGTCAGAATTTCAGGGAGCCCAGTGGTTCTTTGTGTCTAACGGCTTTCAATGGAACATAAGTACATAGAAAGTTTTGGGGGAGGGTTGTTTTGTTTTGTTTTAAGGCAGCAACTTTACTTCCTTTCTTGATACTTAATGATGTGTATCTTTGGGGGCCTTTGATGCAATTAAAATGCAATGCGAGCATCTTCAGCTCAGTATTTTAAAAGAGCCTATCAAATTGCGGTTATGCCCTGGTCCAAAGCAGGCCACGCCTTGCCACCCTTGGTGACTGCATTGCTGAGAAAGCTGTCACTTCTAGCACTCAGCTCTCTTGTCCTGTGAGGTAAGTGAGGACAAGAGCAGAGCAAAGGAGAAAAAAATCAAACAAAACCCAAACCTGGCAAAGGAAATTATAAAAGATGAGGAATTCACAACACCACCTCATCTCTAACTTGGAAGTGTCATTGACACAAGCTGCCAGGAAATCAGAACAGCCCCAGCTGTTAGCAGTGTGGAAGCCAGCCCCATGCTTCTCGGTGAGCAGAGCATGCCCATGTGCCTTTTCCAGCTGCTCACAAGGCAAGCATTGGCTCTACCTGCTACCTGCGGACACATCTCCTCTTAGGACCATGGCATGCTTATGCCATAGTGGGCAGGAAGGAACGTGTTTTCCAACACACAGAGAAGAAACCCTCTCTGGTGCACAGTGAGGAATGCAGTCCCAGACTGGACAACTGTGGGAGCTTGATGGTCATTTGACCAAATGGTAAACTCCAGTAGTCCTCTGCTTACTATAAGAAAATATGGGAAAGTCCATATATCTTAAATTGATTTCTGAAGAAAAAAAAAAACAAAAAAGCAAAAAGCTAAGACTGTTGCCTATCTTGCTGCTTCTCTATGAGGAACCTGGTAAGGTCATTCACTGCCCTGTGGCATTCTGAGCTGAGTTACACAGGTAGACGTTTTCTGATTCAGTGCGTTTGAATGTCAATGACTTTAGAATGGCACTCAAGCTATCTGAGGTTGTGTCTTCCAAATGTGGTTTTAAGTAAACCTGTGTGTGTTTAAGAAACAGAAAAGTTGAAGGAATGAGTAGTTAGTTGAGTGTCTGTAGTTTGGCAGGGGAGGAAGACACCCATCATGGGAATCAGTGTTAACAGTGGCTCAGGACTTTGGACAGATCTATCGTGAAGGTCACAAAACATGTAATTCCAAAAAGATGGTTGAGTGTAAAGTGAACAGTACAAAGAGGCAAAATCTAGATGGATAATTTTTCTTATCAGTCAACAGCCATAATCCCAAGCGTGTACACAGAGGGTAGCAGGCTACTTAACACAACTATGATGACATTCATTGGGAATTCCATGACTATGGAAGAAGAGTACACTTAGTTTTCACCCCTGGGAACTATCCTTTAAAGAATCATTTTTATCTCTATCTGTCTGTCTGTCTGTCTGTCTAGGTCCTTGTCTTCACCCTCAATTAAAACAGTGTTTCTCTGTTGTTGACTGCTGTGCACACCAGGCTTTCTGACCTGTCGTCTTCTAGGGAATCACTTGTCTTCCCTTCCCACCTCACCATAGGAACACAGTGACACATAACACCATGCCTGGCTTTCCATGGGTTCTGGAGGTTCATATAAAGGTCCTCATACATGTGCAGTGAGCACTTTATTGACTGAGCCATGTCCCCAGCTCCTAATGGATTAGAACCAGTGATTGCATACTCCATAAGCAAGAATCATACCCTCAGACAAATGAGCCACCTTGGGAGCTGTCTTTAAAAGTAGTAGTAATGAATAAGAGACCACCCATGGTGGTAGGAAAGCCAAATGAACAGCTTAGTTAGTTGGCATTTGGTTTACAAAGAATCTGTCTTTTATATTTAAATTCTTGTGTATAGTTTACAATTATAGCCATATATTTCAATCACCATTAAATACACAATGGCAGAGATTATAGTCAGAAAAACTCATAAGGAAAGTAAAAAATTAAAATATATACTCCATCTTTTTTGTTTCATTTCCTTGACGTCTTATTCATATGCATCATTGTTTTAACTTCAGCACAATGGTTGCGCCTTAGTCTACTGCTATCTCAGCCAGCAGTTGCAACTCCACGGTTACCAGCCTGCTTCTCTAGAGTGGCCTGGCCACTCAGGCCTCAGCCTAGTGAGAATTCTGCTCCCACAGGCACCAGCTCTGTCACTGCCACTTAAGGTAGTTTTTAACTGATCTCTATCATTCTAATTATGAATAAGACTCAAGATTCAAAGGCTGGGGTGAAAACCTGTGAGCTCAGAGAGGCTGAGTAGCAACTAGCTACCCCTCTCCTTGCTGGCATCCACAGAAGACCCATGCTTCTGTTCCACCAAACCAGAAAATGCTGTGCCACTCCAAATCCCATCCTACTACTTTCTGTGTCTCTCTCTCTCTCCTGGATGCCCTCTCGTGCTTAATGATCACTTTCTGTCAACTAGTTGCTGACAGAGCCTCCTGACCCAAGGTTAATTTTATTTAATTAACCAAATGCAAACTTGGGGTTCACAGTGTGATCAAATATCCCCCAACACATTTTTGTATTTTCTCATCCTTTCCCTCCCACAGTACTTTCTTATAACCCCTTTCTCTTCCTTTAGTATCCTTCCTCTCCCTTCTTGGTCCCCTTCTACTTCCACATCATGTATATGTGTATGTGTAGGTATGTACATAGATATACACACATATAGAGATCCAGATTTAAATCTAAATTCTACATATGAGAGAAAACTCCCAATATTTACCTTTCTGAGTCTGGGTTATTTTGCTTAGCATGATGATTTCCATTCCATCCATTTTCTAGCAAATAACATATTTTTTTCCTTCTTGAGAGTACTCATTGCTCTTGAGAAGGAACCAAGTTCAGTTTCGAGCACCCACATGGTAACTCACAACCATCAGTAATTCCAGTTCCAGGGGCTCCAATGCCCTCTTCTGACTTCTCAGGGACCAGGCACATACGCAGAGCCCATAAACACATGCAGGCAAAGCACACACACACATAAAAAACAAATAAGTACATCTAAAAAGATAAAGTTTTTTTAAGTGCTCATAATTCTGTTTCTGAGACTCTACCCTGGAGAAATATTTTAAAATTTAGAAGAAAAAGTTGATGCACAAAGATGTTCATCATTACAAAGTTTATAATAGAAAATGGTGGAAGTACTCAAGTGTGTGAAAATGAAACAGAAAGAAGCAAGATCGTCTCGTCATTAATACTAATGGATAGTTAGGAAATATTAATATTTATCCCAAAGTATTGCCTTATTATTTACTTATTTGCTCAGTTAACATACAGAGGGATGTATGCCATTACAGCGTCCACAGAAGTATGTGTCAGCTCACTTGGTTCTGTGTTGTCCCCTTCTCCACTGCTCTTTCCCATGCCCTCTCCTTGCCTCTTCCTTCCCACGTCACTTCCTGCTTCTGCCCTCTTATTTCCTGTGTCCCATTACTCTCTCTATTTCTCACCTCCCCTAATATCACGTCATCTTCTCTCATAATCTCCATTCTGGTTATATGACCTACAAACACATACACACACATGTATGTACAATTGTAAATCTAGGTTCTAGATCTGAAAGAAAACATGTAGTATTTGCCTCTCTGAGGCTGGTTTGTTTCACTTAACATAATGATTTTCAAATGTGTCCGTTTTCCTGCCCCTGACATAATTTCATTTTCCTTTCCAGCAGCATAAAACATCATTGAGTAGACATCACACATGTCCTCCATCCATTTGTACGTTGACAGACATTTAAGCTACTTCCACATCCTGACTATTGTGGATAGTGCAGTGATAAGCATGGATGTACACATATCTCTGAGATACATCTACTTAGGAGTTTTTGTGTATATAGCCAAGAGTGTATCTGGGTCTTATATTAAATCTATTTTCAGTTTCTTGGGAAATTTTCATACTGGTTTCCATAGGGGCTACACGGGTTTACATTCCCACCAATAGTGACTAAGAGTTCATCTTTCCCCACATCCCTACCAGCATATGTTGTCCTTTGTTTTCTTTTTCTAAATTTTATTTTTGATATTATACTCTAATTACATCATTCTCCCTCCCCTTTTTTGTGTCTGATACCCCTTTAAGCCTCTTCTGCAGCATAGGTTTGGCATACATCACTGCCATGGTATGTGCCTGTCTTGGGGGCCCTTATTTCTCCTTCGATTTGAAAAGATAACTTTGCTGGGTATAGCAATCTTGGTTGACAGTTGTTTGCACTGGGGGCTTGGAATATCTTGTTCCAAGCTTTCTTGGCTTTGAGGGTGGCCTGTGAGATGCCTGGTGTTGTTGTGTTGTTTCTGCCTTTGTAGATCAGTTGCCATTTCCCCCTTACAGCTTTGAAGATGGTTTTCTTTGCTATGTATTTTCAGCATTTTGACATCATGGAGATTTCTTCTCTCATTGTGTTCATTTGGAGTTCTGAGTGTTTCTGGTGCTGGAATATCTGTGTCTTTCTCTAAATTTGGAGAGTCTCTGGTATAATTCTGTAGATTCTCGATGTCTTTAGTGCTGGCCTCTTCTTTGTTGTGAGTTCTGAGCTTTAGTGTCTCAGAGCCCTTAGATGTGGTCGTGCTTGTTTGCTACTGTCGTTCCCTGTGCCGATATCTGACTGCCATGCTCCATCGACCCCAGCCTCCATCTCTGACATTCTTCTTTCTGCTTGGCAGGTTTCTTGGTGACCGGGCCTGCTGGGTTTTTATTGGATTCAGTGACTTTTTCATTTTCAATGTATCTGGGTTTATTTGTTTTGCTTTTCAGAAATCTTTGTTTCCTTGCTGAGTTTTCCTTGTTGCGGACTTGTCACCTGTGTGGCTCATCTCCTCCTTCATTTTGCTGCTTTTTTTGTTTGTTTTTCTATTTGCTGATGTTCCTCTCTACGGCCTAGATCAAATTCTTCTGGTAGTTTGTATCTTCTTTTAGGTTATTAATCATTTTTACCAGAAAACCGAAATCATCATGCTGCATTTTGCACATCTCTGTATTTTTGGGTTTAGCACTCATGGAGTTACGATCTCTTGGAAAAGTCACGCTGCAGGCCTTTTGAAGTTTCTTATGTTTGTGTGGTAGTGCATCTCTTAGTTTAGATATCTCTTCTGGATTTTTTTTTGAGGGGGAGGTCTTTCTTAGTTAGTGACTCTTGCAGTCTCATTCCTCACTACCAATGAAGGAGGAGACAAACCTCTCTACTCACAATAACATCAAACCACAGGAGACACAGAAATCCACTTAAAATCAATTACAGCCACTAATACGTCACCAGCCACCATGAACTGAGAATGATATTACATCAGAATGTGCTATAAATGAGAACTGAATGAGATGCAGGAAGAAGGTGAAGATGAGAAAATAAAAGAAATAAGGTTAAAGAGCTAAAAGAAAAAGGAGGGGAGTGGAGAAGAGAACAAAAAATAGAAAAAAATGTAAAGGAAAAATATTTCACAATTGTCAAAAACAAAATTGAATAAATACAATAAAGAGGATAAAAATAAAAAACATAAGACTATTTAAAAAAAAGTCTGGGCTGGAGAGATGGCTGGGTAGTGTTAAAAGCACCTGCTAGTCTTGCAGAGGACCCAGGTTTGGTTCTCAGCACCCATGTTGGGCAGCTCACAACAACCTGTAACTCCAGCTCCAGGAGATCCAATGTCTGGGGCCTCTGTGAGAACCCACACCCATAAGCACACCCCACACACAGACACACACAGACACATAATTGAAAATATAAATCTTTTTTTAAAAGAAAAGAAAAAAGCCAATGAAGCAAATTCAAAACACTATAAAATGTAGAGAGATGTGGGGAAAAAAGGAAGGAGAGAAGGGCCAGAAAAGAAACAAAGAAGGGAAAAATGTTGCCCCAAAGTGGGGACAAAAAAAATGCATAAAGTAAGATGAATGTATGAATAAAATAAATATGAATATTAAAAAGTTTCAAAAGATGTAATACAGTGAAAATGGTGCTAAATATGCAGGACAGGAAAACATGAATCACACAGTAGGGGGATTATATTAGAATGTCTTCTGCTGGGTCTTCAGAATGGAAGCTGCTAGTTACAAGCGTTGAATCTGGGCTCTTGTCTCTGGTGTACACTGTTGCCTACTCTGTACTGGACAAGCACACGATGCCTGCCAGCGTTCACTGTCTAGCAGCTGTTCTCCTTAGGGCACCAGGGCCGCTGCTGGCCATTCTGTCCCTCTGTAAGCTGGACACGTTCTCTCACTCTCCTGAGACTCCCAGAGCATAGACCTGATGTGCCTGTTCAAGCAGAAGGATGTCTCCTAAGTGCCCTGGGGATGTGGGAGCAGCCACAGCACCGAGATGGGTACACATGGAGGACCTGACTTGGTACCCTCAAGGCCTCCTGAGCATTAATCATCTGCCGGAGGGTGCACCCCTAGAACTTCTGAGTTTTTGGGCTCTAACACAGTGAACCACGGCTATCTCTAGAATTTCATCTACCTGTAAGCTTCAGAGGCATCAAACGCCAGGCTTGATAAGATCTCTCCCTGGTCACCTGTACTCTTCAGTTCATCCACATCCAGCTCTCTGCTGTCTACAACTATCTCCCTGGACCATTCCTCACCATGGTTGTAACAGGCCCAAGGGAAGATCTTCATGATGCCTCCTAAGCCCCACTGCCCTGAATCCCATTGACAAAACAGGACCTTTCTCACCAATGCTGCCTCATCAGCTGGAGAAATCACTGTCTCTCCAAATACTACAACTGGATTTAAGCTCATGAGGGCTTTGGTTTGTGCTAGTGCTGAAGGTGGAGCTGCCTGACCCTCACCTAGCTTATCTTTGGAAGCGGCTTCAGAGTCCCATTACCCAGCCAGGGAACTGCACAAGTGAGGTTCTCCTGGGCTTGCTACTCACTTCAGCAGTGCAGTGGTACATCTCTGTTCAGCTCTTTTCTTTTGTGGATTTCCAAAGCCTTGCCTATATTTCTCTTTCGGATGAAGTCTAATTTTTTTTATTCTGTTTTTTTTTTTTTTTCATCAGTGCTCACATAGGCAGAAACTATGCAACCATCTTACTGGGTGGTGCTATCTTTATCATTAAAGCAATTAAAATTACATATATGTGACCTGAACAAGGAGGCATCCATAGACATGCTAATGTGGATGGGGGGTAGGGAAGCCCACAAAGCCTCAACGATAGGGAAAGAGCTATAGGGAAGGAAGGAATGCTGAAAGCGGAAGAAACGGTCTTCCCCAGGGAAGAGCACAGCAATTGGTAATCCAATACTATATGGCCAGCTCTGAAAACATACCGGCAAACAGTATTCAGACTAAGCACATTGTATTCATGTGTTCAAACACACACACACACACACACACACACACACACACACACACACACAACAATTAAACAAAAAAGAGGCCATGAATTTGAAAGAGCGAGATAGGTGGGTATGTGAGAGGGTTTGGAGGGAGGACAGAAAAGGGAGGAAATGATATTATTACATTATAATCTCAGGAAAAAAAAACATTTAAAATTACATCTAAAGTAGAATTATAACTCTGTTTCAAACACATGCAAAGAATTACCTGAAAGCAAAGCCGCATTCTCTTAGTTATTAGATTTCTTAGTACCTTCTCTTGATTGCCGCCTCTCAGGCAACGGGAGTTATTAAAGATCATGTGGTCAGTAGAACTGAGCTAGATATGAGCTGTGTACATGTTATGCCAAAGCACGACCCATTTTAGGAGATCAGAAAATCAGAGTCTCAGTGCCCAAGCCTCCTACAAGATAGCCTCGGGAGTGAGGACCACCCAAGCCAATGTGAGTAAAAACCAGGGTGTTCACAGGACTAAGAGGCTGGGAGCTCCAGCGACTGTGTCTCAAGAATTGACAGTCCGCACAGGCTCTGCATATACATGTTCAGACTCAATGCCGACTAAGCGTGTTTTAGAACAAGACCCTCAGAGAGCAGGACGCTGACAAAGGCTGACAAGATGAGGAGATGATGTGGGGGTCAGGGATTTAGCTCAGTGCCACAGCGGTGGCTAGCGGTTGCTTCACAAGCACAAGGCCCTGGGTTCTGTCCCTAGCACTGAAAAGGAGCAAGGGAAAAAAAGCAATGACAGACAAACATTGTTCCCTCAGCGGCATGTGTGGTCAGAGACGCCACGGGAAGCATAAATGATACCATCGTTTCTGGGATGAATTGTAACGGATCTGCAGCCTGCGGGCTGGGCTATGACTTCTCGAGATGTCAACATGAACCATGTCAGTATGGGCTGATGAACAATTTTCAGGTATGCAGAGAGAGAGAGAGAGAGAGAGAGAGAGAGAGAGAGAATGTTTATTGCTATTGTCTGCATTTTCAGAATATCAAGTATAGTAAGGCTTCTGGATCTGCAATTGATTATATATTGGGAACAGGTGGTATGGGAGAGAAAGAAACCATGCAGGCATGGTGTGGTGGCAGTTCCTGTGCTTTTCAGGCAATGTGGTAAGGTGTGAGCTGTGCCACCAGGAGGGAGCACCACATTGTCCCCTAGCTTCCAGTCAACTCTGTGAGATGCTGTGCTGGAACTTGGAGTGCATTTTGTGTACAGACTTTAGATTAGAAAAATCTAAGGTGGCCGCACATGGCCAAGAGACAGGGCAAGGAGAAATTGTGAATGAGAAACTGGGACAAAATGAGGGCAAAGCAACATGGGAAAGTACGGGACTCAAAACATACTAATTGTCCTACATGGTTGGTAAAGAGAGTAAGAAGTAAATGGACTGAGAAGTCTGCATCTGTCTAATTTTAACAACCAACACAGACACATCAACTCAGCTGAAATCATTATTCCAAAATATGACTCAAGCTGATAGGCTCCTCATAATCGTGGAAAATCTGTTCCCAGGGACTGCGTTGGTGCTGGTATCATTCTCACTGTTATTCCCAGGCAAATCACGAGTATCTCAATTATGTCAAAAAATAAAGTTATGTTTAAAGAGCACAAGGAAAGCAAAGGTTTGGAAACTCTTTGGTAGAAGAAAAAACAGTGCCTTCAAGAAGACTGAAGGCAGGCAAGCTGTCCCCACACCTATACAACACCACCCGCTGTGGGGTAGAGCTTCCTCCCACCAGAGCAACAGGGAGCTAGCGCAGGGGAGACACTATGAGAGTCCTTGAAAGCACTCCCTTCTTTAGTTTTTCCAGTGTTTTCTAAATATTTTATGGTGGGTGCTTGGTAAATAAAAAAGAGATAAGTATTACAAACTCAAGAGTGAAGCAGGGGGAAAGCATTCATTAATTTATAAGAGTGTGAATCGCAGGAAGTGGAGAAGGAAAAAAGCATGTTGAAGAATAATTAACTTTCAAACTGTTTGTTGGGTGAGCTGCCTTATCCGAAACCCTCTCTCTTCTCAAGGTCATGAGCATGGTGTCAGGGTTCGGCCCCCTCATCACCGCGGGGATCTTTTCAGCAACACTCTCTTCAGCCCTGGCCTCCCTCGTCAGTGCACCCAAAGTATTCCAGGTAATAATATAGTCATGGGAGCGTGCGTGCATGAGCGCGCGTCTCCACTGCATGCGAAACACGGAAATAGTGGCTCCCACCAGCCATCACTTTCCATCATTTTCTGCAACCGTTAATGTTTGCATCTGGCTCAAGTGCTGTGTCTGCCACATAGTCAAGATCGATTCCGATAATATAAAGAATGATGAGCCTCAGTGTTAACTTGCGCCTCGTATTGTGCATCGCTTAATCTTTCCCAAATCTTCTTTTCTGAATCACCTAGAGAAAACGACTGTGCATAGGTATAAATGACAAATGTCTCCTCTTTTTTCCCATTAGGCTCTGTGCAAGGACAACATCTTCAAAGGACTGCAGTTCTTCGCAAAGGGCTATGGGAAAAACAACGAGCCCCTGAGAGGATACTTTCTCACTTTTGTGATAGCCATGGCATTCATTCTCATCGGTGGGTAGTTTTCTTGCACTGTTGAAAGCCAAAGATTCTTCTTATGATTCAGGCTTTTGCTTTTAGCTTGAGAAATCAGCTGGTTTATCTTAAGACTCCGTCTGGAAATGCTAGCGTTTGTCTAAGAAGGAAGCGAGAAATCCTTAGGTGAAGAGGGTATTTGAGGATGCGAGGGAGGCTGCAGGCTTTTGTCTGTTCTTGGAACCTGAGTGCTAGAAGCCCATCCAGCCAAATGCCACTGAACCCTTCCTCCAATTCAGTGTATCTTCACCATGGGAGACACACACACCCCGCTCCACCCTGCTCTATGCACCAGCCTGATAGCTCTAACCTGGCGAGCTGAATCATTATGCCAGTGTTTTTTCACAGGTAGCTACTTGGCCATCCGCTCAGAAGCACCAAGGTGTCTCTGAAAGTGCAGATTTTGCAGGTCCAAACTTAGGGCTGCTGAGTTAGAATCACTGAGGATTTGGAATCTGCATTTTTCATCTTCCCCTTCAAATCGCTCCTAGACTTGGGTTTTTTAAGAACCACTTACCTGGACTATAACTTGGGTTTTCTTTCCCAAGCAAGCTAGAAGTAGCCACAAGGTCTTGAAAAGGTGTATTTGTCAGCTTCCACCATCCTTATTCTCCCTTAAGGCCCAAACTAAGGGTTCTTCTTTGCATGTGAAACCCTGGGAACAACTATAATATATGTGTCCTTATATGATGTCTATGAAGTTGGGGGGGGCTACATATAACTCCTACTAAATTTGTTAAATTTTTAAGAAATTAAATAAAAAATGGTTTATATAGAGAGATACTCCAGTAATGCAATATAATGTTTAAGACTTCAAATTACTGCCCTCTGCTGCATTTAATGTTTCATTACATTTGTGTGTGTGTGTGTGTGTGTGTGTGTGTGTGTGTGTGTGTGTGTGTGTACGCACATGCACGCACGTTCCCATACTAACATGTAGGTCAGAAGACACCTTGTGGGAGTTGGTTCTCTCCTTCCACAAGGGTCCCTGGGATCTAACTCATGGAGTCAGGTTTGGCAGCACACACCTTTACCTGCTGAGCCATCTTACCAGCCCCCTTCTTCTGCATTTAAATGATCACACAATCAACTTTTTTTAAATGTACCCATTAAATTATCCCCTGTAAAATCATTGATTTAATGTAATGCCTACATAAAATTATCTCCTTGAACCCACATGAATTTCCATCTACAGAGCCTCTTGACTGTTTACATAGCAGATAAAGAACACAGGATTTGATGCATCCAAAATTGTCATAGAGTATGCACTTAGTCCTGGGATAGACAGAGGTCTGGATTGTCTGTTTTCTGACTGGCAGGTTTTCTTGAGTCTCACTCCATGGAAACCTTGGCAGAGAGAGAGAGACAGAGACAGAGACAGAGACAGGGAGAGACAGAGAGAGACAGAGAGACAGAGAGAGAGAATCTATATATCTATATCTATCTCTCTCTATATAGAGATATATATATCCTCAAGAAAAACCACTAACTTCTTAAACTTTGACAGATTTTAGCTGTTTCCAATTTCCAGAAAAAGTTGAGCTTCCAGGCCTTAGCAGCTGCTCAGCCCCTGCACTCACTGCTCAGCTGTACATGTGCTATTCTGCTTCTCTTCCAGCGGAGCTCAATGTCATTGCACCCATCATCTCCAACTTCTTCCTGGCCTCCTACGCACTTATTAATTTCTCCTGCTTCCATGCCTCATACGCCAAATCTCCAGGTAAGCCAAAATGAGAAACATAGGCCTAAGCAAACAGTTAGTTTGTCTCAATAAAATGAAATAAGTCTGTGAAAAGTGTTCAATCTGTGTTTTTATGTTTTCTTATATCTTAGTCGGCAGCATAATCTACTTTATTTTGGTGAGTTGGGGGATGACTTACGAAATAGAAAAAGAATCATATGAGCAATGGCCTTTTTGACCAACCGTAAAGTCAATTTTCTCCTGTGGCAATAAATTATTCATTGCAAGAGAAACCACATTTATTTCAGCAGCAGAAAAACACCACTATTTATTTCCAGGGTAAAAGTGACCACAGAAGTGGAATAAATGTATATATTTGAGACTTCCTCACTATCAATTTGTTTCCTGCCCATGGTGCAGAAGAGAAGGATGAGCAGTTCCCATAATTACCTGCTGAGTGCAGGCAATGCAGAGCTACCGCCATCTGCACACCAGGGACATCAGTGCACAATTGGGCTCTGGTCTTAAATGGCTTAAAATTCCACACCCAAGAGCCCTCCTCTAGCTCACCATCCTTCATCTCTTCTTTGCTTCCACTGCCCAATAAAATTCCTTCTGTTGCTTCCAGAAAGTCGTCTGATGGCTATATGACTCTCAGACTTTTCACTGGGAGGACTTTCATCCAAGATACTAAATAAATACTCTTATGGTTTGCCGCCATCCTCAGTCTTTTTGGCAGCAAGGTTTGCAAAGGAGGCTGGGGAGCCTGTATCCACAAAGGCTACCGAGTTACATAAAGGGAGGCCAGGGAGCCTGTATCCATGCAGGGCTACTTGATTAAAGAAAGTATAGAAAGTAACTGAAGATTTTCAGTTTAGTGTGGTTGGTCTTTTAACGTGAATCTGTGATCCCATGCCATGTTTTGCTATGATTTTAAAAAAAATTAAAAAATAAAAACAGTTACAATAATTATCAGAAGAGTGTGGAAAGGAGTAATGGGAAAGAGAGAAAGGGAGAAGAAAAATAGAAAAAAAATATACAGGAAGATGCACGTAGATCCACAAACCCTACATACGACTCTCCAAATCCACCCCCACCCCCTACCTGTCCACCTGACCTCCATCGGCTGTCTCTCAGAAGGAAGCGGAACTAAGAAAAGGGCTGGCTTTTCTAACAGCGTTCCTGGAGTGCTGTTTCCCTCTTGTGGTCATTGAGGAAATTGCTCCTCTAGACAGAGTTCCACGGGATTTCAGTGACTCCAGATTTAAAGTCGTATTCACCCACTGACCAAATGCGTCGTCCTCCAGCTCAGGTTTTCTCATCCTGCCCGAATGCTTTCCTAGTCTCTTTCACTTGAGAAAACTAATGAAACATGGAAGTCTGTGCGCATTATAACTGTGGCAGATACTTTATAAAACATAATGCTATGTATCTGTTGGGTTTAAGGACCACTGGTAGAAACCTTTCTCCTCTTCTATAAGATTATTGCTTGTGAAGGATCAAACACTGTCCTCTTAGGACGATTGTAAGACAGGCTGTTTCCATTGCTTTGCAAATGGAACAAAGGCTCATTTTTATGACTGGCTCTTTCATAGACAGGAAATTCTTCCGCCCCACCTGTTGCCCAGACACCACTTTTTCCAACCTACCTTCTTCCTTTCCAAACTTGGTGGTGTTGATTTTGTTTGCTTAAGCTCTGGTAGTTTGGGAGAACAATCAGGACACATAGGAAGCACAGATGGGTCCAGTCTGTGACCATCTACTTTCCAGATGTTTCATGTTTCCCAAATTTTACAGCATCATCTTTGGTACAAACAAGACTTTTGTAGATCAAGGATCCAAGATTTAAAAAAAAAAAAAAAAAGCAGTTAAGAGTTAGGAAATGGACCTAAAAACTTAAACTTTTATGCCAGAGGAAGACATATTATCTGCACTCCTATAATACAGAGTAGTGCAGTGGCAACGTTTTTCCTATGTGATGTTTCCTTCCAGGATGGAGGCCGGCGTACGGGATTTACAACATGTGGGTGTCTCTTTTTGGAGCAATTCTGTGCTGTGCGGTCATGTTTGTCATCAACTGGTGGGCAGCTGTCATCACCTATGTCATCGAGTTATCCCTCTACATCTACGTGACTTATAAGAAGCCAGGTAAGAGGACAAAGGCCACCGAGGATGGGCTTCCGGCTCCCTCTATCCATCCAGCGACTGTTTATCATGTGGCTTCCACAGGCTTACAAGTACTGTGTGCAAGGCAGTTTGTTACAATGCTGCGTAATATAAGGACCGCAGTAATCAAGAGCATGGAGCACTGTGCATGCCGCGCTCATTCAGTCTGCACAGTACCCCTGCACATTTGATGGTATGAAGCTCAATTCAGAGGAGGAGAAATTTCAAAGAGTTGATCACTTGCCAAAATGAAAGTCAGGATGTGATAGAGCTGACATTTAGACCACAGGCATGTGACCCCAAACCTCACAGGCCTCCCCTTCTGTCTCCTTCTAATGTCCTAATGAGATAGGGTCCCTGTCCTCAAGGAGTTCTCAAACTCACAGCCAAGCAATGAATTATAATACAATATAGTAAGCATCACAAGAGCAGTGTAAACAGATTGCTGGGGAAAGGGGGAGGCGTGAACAACCTTGGAGTTGCTCAGAATTCTTTCTTGGTTCATAGTTTGTATTCACAGAGCCAACTACTCTACATGAGTTTAGTAAATATTTGTTGAATGAACAAATTAAGTTCTAAAACAACATCAAGCCACATGGAGGTGGGTAATGCCAGAGCCAGAGAATGAGACTCCAGGGAGAAGAACATGAGCGAATTGTGGATGCAGGCAAGGGTGTGGGACATTTGAGGAGTCTCAAGGCCTTAGTAGAAATAGAGTTCTTGGAGACCAAGAAGGGGCATGAGGCATCCTGGAAGGACAGCCAACCCACCAAAAAGTAAGGCCACTGTTGTAAGAAAAATCTGGGCATAGTGGGCACCGTGGCCTGAACCTCAGCTCTTAATGTCAGAACCCAAGAGAAAGGTGAACATGATTAGAGACATCCAGGGACTCTGAATTCAGCACTGAGAGGCCCGG
Organism: Peromyscus nudipes; assembly: GCA_902168325.1. Lineage (NCBI taxonomy): Eukaryota > Metazoa > Chordata > Mammalia > Rodentia > Cricetidae > Peromyscus > Peromyscus nudipes. Next base: position 44,638 of record CABHPH010157174.1, read on the forward strand.
GGCCACCATTGCATCCCTTACCTTACTCTGCCAGCCAGGCAGAGATGGGAACAACTACTTTAGAGGGATTTTGTTGTTGTTGTTGTTATCACTTTATATATTGTTAACAATGGGTACAATTTACAGCTGGGAGAGCCCCACCCCCTTTGGATATACAGCCATAAGTTTTGACAAACTTATAAAGGCCCTGTCATCACCACAATAAGGGTATAGGATTTCTCTAAGAGTCCCCTTAGACACCTGTGTGTTCAGGCTCCTCCTCCAGAACTTAGCTCCTAGCACACACTTTTCTAACTTCTGTACCTGTGACTTTGTCTTTTCCAGAACATCATATAAATAGAATCATGGTATACAGTCTTTATGGATGTCTTTGGATTAGCATGAATTTTTAGATTTATCCATACTGTAGCATGCATAAGCAATTTGTCCTTTGATATTTATAAGTGGTGTTCTATAAATGGACATACCACAAGTCTCTGTCACTGATTGACAGTTGATGGACATGTGGGTCATTTTCAATTTGGGATATATATATTATTATATATTTTTATATATTAATAGCATATATATAATTGAAGTGGATCTGTGTTTTCATTTTTGTTGAGTAAATGCCTGTTTATACATGGTGTATATAACTTTATTGCAAGATTGTCTGCCAGAATAACAGTATGATTTTCCATTCCAAACAGCAGTTTGAAAAGGTGTCCCAGTCACTCCACACCCTTGTCAGCATGCGGTGTTGTCACTTGGCTTTAAAGTCCTTGTAATAGATTATCATTCTAGCCACCGTCACTCAATTTGCACTTTCCTAGTGACTAATGACACTGAAAATCGTACATGCCATTTATATCTTATTAAGCAGCTATTTGTATCTTTTGTCTTTTTTTTAATTGTTTTCTAACTCAACTGTGAGGCTTCCTTCTGTATTCAGGCTCCTCTTGCAGTACATGCTTTCTGATGATTTTCTCCAGGCCTGTGGCTTCTCTTTTCATTTCCCTGATAGTTTGTTTTTATTAATACAAGTTCCTATCTTTTATCAAAACTAATTGATCTTTCTTTTTTATCTTTTATCTTTTGTAATTTGTGTGTGTGTGTATGTGTGTGTGTGTGTGTGTGTGTGTGTGAGAGAGAGAGAGAGAGAGAGAGAGAGAGAGAAATAGAGATCTGAGACATCTTTCCTCAACCCAAGGCCACAAACATTTAGAACTTTTGATAATTTGATAATTGATTAAGGTCTATTATCTACTGCAGTTAATTTTGGTATATGGTGTGGTTTGAGGTTCATTCTTTTACATATGAATATTAAAATGACTAGTAGAGTCTTTGCCCTAAAAGAATGAGTATCAGGCCAGCAAGTTAGCTCATTAGGTGAAATGTTTGCCATGGAAGCCTGAGGACCTGAGTGCAATCTCTTAAGCCTACAGTGGGAGAAAATCCACTCACAAAACTCGTCCTCTGACCCCAATGCATACATACACACACACACACACACACACTCACACACACACAATAATAATAATAATAATAATAATAATAATAGTAATATAAGAATGAATGTCCTAAGGTTTGCTTGTCTGGTACATAGACAACACTTCATATCACTCTGTTGGATCCTCAGATAAAATATTCCTTATCCCCACCACAAGCACAGAATGACTATCTTCTGGGGCGGATCTGTCAGTTCATCTCTGGGACTTCCCATCATAAAACTTACCAAAGCCATTTAATATTTAAAATCGCTGCTTTTGAAGCAGGGTGAGCTCTGAGCTCCTTCTTTTGAAGGCTTGTTTCTGGAAGGTCAGATGGAGACCCTTGCTAAAGAACCTAAAACTCTCCTCATGACCCCCACAAGCAAGAATTCCCAAGCTGGGCAGCTCTGCCACTCAAAATAGAAACGACTGTGCACTGCCTCTGCATACAGAAATCTCTCTTTGATTTCCAGTTTAAGAATTTGTGATGGCCTTGAACTTTCTGCCTGCGTGGTCATCACCACACAGCCTTTCTTACTCAGCAAGCTTTCTGGGGCTGCAGATTTACGTTGTGACCCTGGCTGGAAGAAAGGCTCATTCCTAAGGATTCACATGGGTGCTTATGGAAGGGGACTATGCTATTTCCAGGAGACATTATGTTGTATTTTCTCAAACGTGGGCTCTCACCATTGTTTGCATAGGCAAGAAAAATTGCAGGAGAGAATGGTTTATTAAAAATTTTTCAGGGCATACAGAGAAAAAGTCAATTTTGGGAGGTACCAATTTCCTCCTTTGTCCACAGATGTGAACTGGGGTTCCTCCACGCAGGCTCTTTCCTATGTGAGTGCCTTAGACAATGCTCTGGAATTAACCACAGTGGAAGACCATGTGAAAAATTTCAGGTAAAGTTGGCTTTTGGGGTCCCCTGGTATACCACATCACAAGCGGCTTTCCTTCAGAGGAGCCAAATTCACCAGAGTAGCTGCAAGTACCTTTGTGGGCACATTTCAAACATGAATAGCAACGCTACCATGTTTCACGAGGGCAGAAGGCCTGCTTTCTTGGGTATAATTCATGCTGTTACCAAGAACAGAAATGAACAGGGTTTCCCTTCTGTTTTGAGCTCTGCCCACCCAGAGTCACAGCTCCTCACCCTGCTGTGTCATTTTCCATGCCTGGAGACAGAAAGACCTGAAGGATGTGACTTCAGAGGAATATCCACCAGAGGGATATCCTCATCTTAATCATTGGTTTTATTTGCATTCAATCTGAGGCTTTATGATTTAATGAATTCCCTTAGGAGAAGTAGCAATTTTAGGTCTTCATTGGTTGTATATTATGATGGTGCCTCACACACAGACAGACTAGCAAGGAAGATAAATAAAATACTGATGAGAGAGGGACAGCTTGTGTGGAGACTTGGGGTGATGTAGTGCCCCCAAAAGAAAGACAAGGGGAGCCCGAGACTATCCTTTCCCCACTTCATTCTTTTGCTGTGATTAATTAGATGAAACTATTAAGATGTCAAGATACTTCAAGAATTCTGGTGGGAAATCTAGGAAATGATTAAGGAAGTGGTTGTTCCATTTTTCCAAGTTTTCTTATTTTTCTTAACTTTCTCTTCTTTCCTTTGAGGGGTTCTGTGCTCATATGCTTCTTGTATTGGCCAATTCTCGTGTTTTCTTTACTTTCAGACCCCAGTGCATTGTCTTAACGGGGGGACCCATGGCAAGACCTGCTCTCTTGGATATAACCCATGCCTTTACCAAGAACAGCGGCCTCTGTATCTGCTGCGAAGTCTTCGTGGTAAGAGTTGCGTCACACAAGGGAAGTGCTCACCCAAGAGAAGTGCTCACCCAAAGGAAGTGCTCACCCAAGGGAAGTGCTCACCCAAGGGAAGTGATCACCCAAGGGAAGTGATCACCCAAGGAAAGCGCTCACCCAAGGAAAGCACTCACCTAAGGGAATTGTTCACCCCAGGGAAGTGCTCACCTTGGGCTATTTTAGATACCACAGAAGATACCTACAATAGGAAATTGACAGAATAACTTGAACAAGAGTTCTCCTCCTTGATTCAGGACTAGCAGAAAAAGTAATCATGAATTTAAATGGATAGGTGAAATTATTTCTGATTTCTTAGGAGGCCAACTAAAAGTGATAAATATTTTTAAGCAATGGCCTTTGAGTCAAGAAGAACTAAACTGGCTCAGAGATAAAATGAAGGTATCTGGGTTGATAACTGTTTAAATCAAAAGGATGGGAAGGACTAGACCAGAATACTCACTAGTCTACAGAAGCCAAACAGAAGGAACCAGACATAACGGCCTTAAATAGCCACCCATGGAATATAGATTAAATGTTTGGATAATTGTGATGACACTACAGATACCTGGGGAATTAAGCTAAGCTTTCTGTGACTTTGACAGAGTTGAGAGACTTCCCTATTGTTCAGGGACGTGTGCAGGATTGACAAGTGACTGGAGGTTTTCAGAGCAGATGCTAAAAAGTCAACAGTAATTATTTACCAATTCTCCAAATGGAGAGAAAGCATTGAAATTAGAATAAAAAAATACCTCTAAATCCTCCATACTATCCTACCTCTGCGTGAACTCTCATTTCTCACTCTCTCCTCTCACTCTGTCTCATGCTCTCTCTGTGTCTCTCTCAGTTTAAATCTTTATCAATACATGTCTACACGACTAAATACTTACATATTCTTCAAAGCATTTTCCCAGCTTCTTACTTGATCTGCAAGCATGTAAGACACAGAAAACAAAGAAACTCTTATTTCTATTTTACTAACTGGGAAAGCAAGACAGGAAAATTAAATCATGTACTAGGCCATCCTGACAAGAAAATGGCGATTGGGATGTCAGTGGAGGCCTCCCAGGGTGCTCTTATTAGGCCAAGAAGAAGACTTTGATTCCTGGGAGAGCTGCCACAATCAAAGACCACTATTTACACTTTCAGGATCTGCCATGGAACGAGGGTGAGGAAGTTGTGACCAGAGGCAGTCAATTCTGCAATGATGGAGTGGACTAATTCACCATATTGCATCCTGAGAAACACTCAAACATCTTTTAAACTTAGCAATATCCTAAATGCTATGAAAGTTGGCCACATTCTCTTTCCTTTCTGTGCTTAGACGACAGTAACTCAAACAAAATTACTAAATACAATTATCCAGTAGGGGGTGGAGAGAGCTACTGAATAGGGAAGATTGACAGGTTAAGTTATGGCCAACTGTGACCCCAGAGAATTTGTTAAAAACTTATCAAGAGCCTTTCTCTCTTATTATCAACTTTAGTGCCCTGGATTAGTGGATTTCATTTTGACCAATATAATATAGGAACCGGTTTTGATGGAATAAGCAGTTTGGGGTGTTTTTCTTCTCTAGCAATTTAGAGAAAATTTGGTTTAGCAAGCAATAAAATATCTTCAGGACTGGAGAAATGAACAAGAAATATAAACAGTCATATATTGGCAAGGGAGAAAAAGTCTTCCATAGAGACAAGAAACCCTGCTTTTAATTAACCCTTTGGTTCTTTAACTGCAAAAAGCACTATGGTCCTAGTACACCCTTTCGTGTGAAGTAAGTGTGTGATCTGGTACTTTCACACATATGCTGGGCAACACTTCACATTACTGTGCTGATGTCTCCATGAAAGACCCATGAATCCTACTCCCCCATGCTGAAATTCTCTTGGGACCAGAAAACAGTTACTGCATCAATTAAAGATGTCCCAGTTAGTTACTTCTTGTGAACTCCTGAGGCTGTGGATGCTGTCAGAATTTTTAGATGAAAGCTCAGTTGTCAATCATCTTTCCAAGGTAACAGATGGAAAGGGACGCAGGGGAGGCAGCATACCACTGGAATTTTATTTCCCCAAAGTATCCTGATGATAGTTACGCCAGCCTTATGGAAATGTTAAGTAGCAATGATGGAAAGGAAACTACAATTTTGTTTTCAACTCTAAGAAGCTGGTTCCCCTGGGTCGCTGAAAACAACAGTCAAGTTCGGAATCACTGTTTTGGCACTTACTAGCTTTGATTCTCTTACACATATAGTTTAGTCTCTCTGAATGAAAAAAAAATCACCTGTTTTAGGGTCATTGTGAGAATTATACCTGCTTTCAAGCACTATTTTGTGTCTGTCAAATAGTGAATACTGAATTAACTTTATTTGTTGTTATTGGTAACGTTGTTGATGTTATTATTGGGGGAGTATGATAGTTGCTATTTTCATTCCTGAAATATGTGGTCATCAACAAAACCCAGATACCCTCAAGTCCAGACAGTGGATTTGCTAGACCCCTATCCACCTAACTCATATTCAGCCATTGAAGCTCCCCCTTCTCCCCCTCCCTCCCCTTATCTTTTTCTTATTCAGCCTCAAAATTTCAGGTAAGAGACACTAAACTCTTCATATCAGTGAGCCTCTATCAAGATGTTAATAAAATAATGACATGATCAAATATAGGAAGAATGAAATGACCTAAGAATGGGCACTGGAGTATATGGTGAGATGGTTTGTGGCCCAAATCAGAAAAAGGGAGGAATTAGCCTTCTGGTAGTTCCAACCAGAGAAGCAAAGAAAGCAGTCATGAGACTCTTAACATATAGACGCATAAGTTGATATATAAATACACACATTTTTCAAAGTTTCGTTGTTCAAATTGGGGAATTAATTCATGTGCTCATGTTTGGGAACGCTGACTGAAGTTAATCTCAGTAATATATTAATTGGATGATAAACCCATTTTTGTGATAATGACATATTTGAATATTGGTTAATTATGTTCCAGAATATCTCCCCTCCTGTTAGTTGGCTTTAGCCTTCTTACATTTGCATTATAGTCTAGCTTCATATTCATAAGTATGCTACAAGGACATCATAATCCCTTTTAGCCAAAAGAGATTCTGTATGAAATATTTTTATGACTTTTCAGTATGGCAAATTCAGTCATTAAAATAAATCTCTCTGTCACAATTAATGTTTAATCCAGATCTTTGTAATACTAACAGACATATGTTAGACTATATTTCTTTAAGTAAGCGCCATTTTCCCCAGGAGCTTACAATCATTGCAGCTTAGAACTCTGATGGTCTAACATCTTTCTCAGCTGTTGGTTGTTCTTCTATCTGATGGTTGTCATCAACATTTAATGACCTTCAACACAATATTCTTTCCTCCTCTTGTAGTGGGTGAAGCCTTGAATGCCCAAGGAAGGGCTGGTAGTTTAAAATGCACTGACATTCTGGAGCCCTGAGTGAAACTTCCCCCGTCATAGCATATCTTACTTAGGTCCCGGGCTTCTGGTTCAATAACCAACCTCCTGATGTTTCTGCCTTTTCTATCTTCCTTGAAGGGTCTTGCTTTTTGACTAATGTAAGGGATTAAATTGTTTGGAATGTTGATAACTTCTAGAACATGCTGGCAAACAGCTAACTATACAAAGAACTTAATTCAATTTAAACAGAATAATAAAATGGAAGGGGCCTCAAAGCTCAACTAGTGCTGTATGATAGAAATATAGCATGTGCTGCATGTATAATTCAAAATCTTCTAGTTGCCAATTAAAAGGACAAAAAGATAGATCAAGTTATTTTTAATAATTTCATTTGTTTAACTCAACTATGTCCAAAATGTTATTTCAGTGTGCAACCAGCATAAATGCTAACGAGATTGATTTTACATGTATTTGTGTACTAAGACTTCCAGGATATCTCATATGAACTACATTTCAAATGCTCTATGGCAACCTGTGGATAAGAGCTGTTATGCTGGGCAGTGATGACCCAGAAATTGCCTTATTTGTATAAATGTATTTGCCCTCAAGAAAGGACACCAGTAGTATCAGTGACTCAGTCCAGAGCCACATTTAAACCCAGCACTCTGACTCCCAGCTCAGCGACAGTCCAGCAGCGACAGTCCAGCGGCGGCAGAGCAAACATATAGAATTAGGCCTGGGATTTCAGTGAAATTATAAACATCCATTTACAGTGATAGAAGTCATCCAAACAAAATACAAGTCCCTCTATAGACTGGAGAAAGTAGGTGGTTCATCTGTCCTGTCAAGCTCATAGGCGGTAATCAGAAACACCTCTTGAACTGCATTAAGACATGAGAAGAAGAGAACTAACTTGGACCTTCACGGAAGAAGAATTATTAGTTAAACGTTGGTTTTCAGAAGTAAACCTTGAGATTACAAGATGCTTCACCACCACCATGGCTGCCTCCCCTTCTCTTAGCTTGTCTCACTCCTCTTACATCATAGACACGTGATCTTTTGTTCCCACCAAAGTTAATGAATGAGGAGGAAGCGTTAACTTGCCCAATCATCGATGTATCAATGCAGAGAAAGAGTTGTATGAAGGAATTCTTACTACACCAAGAAGCAGGGCTTAGGTCCGATAGGATTGTCAGTATGTGTGGCTTGTGGCAGAACTGGCAGTTCATCATGTGCGGCTCCCAAGAGCTCTGTCTCTTTCTTGAAATCAGGATCTAACTGAGATTTCTTTGAGGTTCATAAACATGGCTCTCACTGTTGAATCACAGGTTGATTGTGAATCATCCTGAGCCTCTTCAATCACATTCTGAGTGTTTTCCCTGTGTGCCACCACGCCCTCAGCCTTTCTTTCCATTCTATACACAAGGCAGTTGTTTAAGTAGGTGTTATTAAGCCTGGATTTGGGGTTGAAAACGAATCATGTGAGCAGCATAGGTCCTCTCCAAGGTTCTGGGCAAACCCCATTTAAGGAGGTGCTTTTCCCTCAATCCCGTCTCTTCATTCAATGAGGCTTAACTGGCTGGTTTTGTCAGTTGGAAGACAAAAGTAGTGTGATACATAACAGCGAGACTTCTAGCTAATATTTCGTTGCCTCATACAGGGACCTCGCAAGCTGTGTGTGAAGGAGATGAATGGCGGCATGGCTAAAAAACAGGCCTGGCTTATAAAGAACAAAATCAAAGCTTTTTATGCTGCAGTAGCAGCAGACTGCTTCAGAGATGGTGTCCGGAGTCTCCTTCAGGTACGGTAGGCACTGAGGGAGGGAGCCCAGAGGCAGAGGCAGTGTCCAGTGCATGAAGCTCCTCAAACCAATGGCTGGAGTTAGGCCACTCACCAGGGGAGCATCAGAGATCAAGACAAGTGGTCAGGGAATGCATTTCAAATTCCCTGGGATAGGCAAAAGCTGAGGTTCTGTTCCATTGAACTAGGAATGATCCACTGGAAACAGAAAATGAGTTTGCCTTTGGCTACCAGCACCATTCTGCCCCTACACTCATTGAAATGCAAATTTGTTCTGGTGGTTGAGGACATTCAGGATCCTATTAAAACTTCAAACTCTTTGCGTCTTGTACAGCAGGTAGCAGTGGTCCAGGCAGTCACTCTTTCTCTTTTTTCTTTTGCAAATGACGGGTGGGCAGCTGCTAGACTCCACTAATAAATGCATGTGGATCGGGGCGGAAAATCTCTCCAGCCTTGGGAATTATTTCCAGAACATTAAATAAATGTGATCATCTCTACAGCTCCATGCTGGAGTCTGCAGTTTTCTGTCTCTCCCTCGTTCTTTCCTTTGCCCTTCCTTCTTCTACTTCCACAGTGATGGCAGAAACTTGTTCCCCAGTTCTCATCTCTGTAAAAGTACGAAAAAGAATAAGTTAAAACCATTCAAGAGACCCTCCGAATATAGCACTTGTGTTATTTCAAAATATTAACCCAGAGACCACAAAAATGTTAGACGGCACACAGAGGGAGGCAACCAGTAGTTATTTGGCTCTGAACTTGCAGCGTTCCAACCTCTCCACGTCCTGGATTCAGTTGATCAGCCTTTGCAGTCACAACTTCTTTCCAGGAATTCTACAATAATAACCTGTCTGTCAAGATACCCCACCTGTGTAACGGTGGCATGACTGTTAGGGAGATAACTAACCACTTTTTGATTAGATGTGAGGCCTGCTCCAAAGAAGGGAACTCACGACTTTTAACACAAACCTGGTCTAGAGCCTGTGAGTAGGGAGGCCACAGATCCCAGAGGGGAGACTTCTGTTCTTGTTTTACTAAATAGACATGATGTTTATAGCCATGGATTAGTGCTGGTCCCGCCTTCGTCGGAGAAATTCTTTTTGCAATGAGTGTTACTTAATGTTGAGACTCACAACTAGTCAGGGTATGAAGAATAAATGATTGTGGAGTACTGGGCCCTAAAGGGGTTATCAATATCATCCCCTCCAAGGCTCAGGAACATCACAGAAGAGGGGGACAAAGATGTAAGGGGGGGCTGCCACAAAACAGTGTCTTCTGGACATGACATGGGCATCACACCCATGAACTCACTACAGCTTTGGTTACCTGCACAAGACCTATACAAAACTGGACCTGTAACCATTTCATCATGCATAGGGGAGGGAACTCATGAGGCCTCACCCCTTACAGAGGGACTATGAGCAATTTACAGGTGCTGGAGGAGGGATGTCATTTTCTTCAGTGGTATATCCACTGATAAGTTGACTGTGTACCAGCTAATAACTTCACATATATCCATGGTCATACAACTGAGCACAGTTAAACTCAGTGGGCTATGCCGTCAAAATAGGTGGTGGTTTGTTAAGGAAAAAGGCTTCGGCAGGAGGCAAGGAGTGGAGAGGGGATGAGGAGGCATAAAAAAGCCCAGGATTCAGCATAGACATGAATAAATTTGTCTAATTTTTTAAGATAATAAAAGAGTCAAGAAAAAAGAAAGTAAAGAAATATACAAATAAATGTAAAAAAAATGAACATACAGATTCATATGACGCGTATACATGTGGAAGGTCAAGCTCATGTTAGTCATCTCTGGTTGTGCCTATGTCTTCTACTCATGACTGTGTCCTCTAGAATGGCTGGTGCTGGTCATTTCTTTGGTATCTTCATAACCCAGGTGACCTTCCTTCACTAGCAGCTTCCTTATCTTTACCTGTCAATGTCCAATTAAACTTGAAGAATCAGAATAAATGCCACCTCTCCATGAAGCTGTGAGCCGTCAGCTGGAGAACAAGTCTCCCTTGTGCCTCCTCTGCTGCGTTTATTCTTGTGTTACACCTGCTTGTGTGTATCTTGTCTCCTCCACATTACCCCAAGCTCCTATCGCAAGTGCCTCAGACATCACTTTGCAATTAATACGGACTTGGTAATATTGCCACATTAAATCTGATTAACTAGAAGCCATATCCTGTCATCTAAAAATGACTGAAACTTTTTGTATGAAATATAGTAGCTAAGGACACACGCTATCATGCAAAAGCATTCTGTTAGGGAAGCAGAGCTCAGTCATTCTTCAGCAAATAATATAAGGAAGTTTTCAATGGTCCTGGTATACAGAGATCTCCAAAACATGGATTTTATTGTTGATGACATTTTGGACATCACAGGTGGAAATGAGTTCTGAACCTCTAAGTTATAACATGCACATTGACAGTTAAGCCAACCCTTACTTGATTTTAAATTATTGAACCATTTTAATGAGTGTGTCAGAAGTAATGCAAATGACTGCTAATTTAGCAAAGCTACATTCCTGTCATCTAAAATCCATTTATGGCTGAGATGATTTAGAACTGATCTTCCTATTTTATGCTTGGGTACGGGCATGAAGGACATACATTAAGATGTAATCTAATCTTCAGAACATTACTTCAGTGCTCTTTGACATCATTTTTCATTTGCAGTAGTATTTTACCGGCATGGTGAGGATTACTCATGTGTTTATGTCCTCTGTTTAGGCCTCAGGCTTGGGGAGAATGAAGCCAAACACTCTAGTGATTGGATATAAAAAAAACTGGAGGAAAGCTCCCTTGTCAGAGATTGAGAACTACGTGGGAATCATCCAGTAAGTGATGGCTTTCAGGACGAGCCCTTGTTTATAGTGTACTAACAAGAGCAGCCTACAACCTATATGCACAAAGCTCTCTTACATCAGATTCAGTTGCTGGAAAAGGACACATTCTCCTGCCCCTGTAAATTCTTTACCAAAGTGGTAAAATAAAACCCCACACCACCAATAAGAAGTGGAAGGAGGAGCTGGAGTATCAGAGGCGGTGGGGTGGGGTGATATTGGGGTGAAGAAAAGGCAAATGTTAAGGTATATAGGTCACCCGGGTATATAATGTAAGGCATAACCTAAAAGTCTGTTTACTAGATTGAAGGCAAAGGATAGGTAGATGGAGAGGAAATTCTCTCTGAAAACTTTTGGAATCCTGCATTGGCTGTTATGCCAACAAACTGGGTGGAGAAAGAAACACAAATGGAGATAAGATATAATCTTATATATCTATCTTATATAACATATAAGATATAAGAACTGTGTACATCCTCAAAGTCTGGTATTTGATGTAGTATTCCTGCGATCAGCCTCCCCATCATCCCAAACATTCAATTCCAAGGATCAAAATGATTGAGCTTAGTTACATCAAACTGAGGAAGCCCCTAGCTTTTATAACACATTAGCAATTGGTCTTCTTGGTAGTCAAAATCAATATTAACTAAGGTGATCCAAGCTTGCACTAGTATAAAATTGAATAATTCTACCACCAAAGAGAAAGCAAGAGGAAGGGAGCCACACACTGTTAACCTGGGCTACAGTTACAATCATATAGTGTCTTACTAGTCTCCTTTGAATAAAAGGTTTTAAATATCTGTACCACAAGTATGGTTGATTTCCCTTAAAATCTGTTTTAGTTTTCGATGGAGACTTAGACGTCTAACACATATCTTATTGTGCCCAAATCGAAGTGGACCAGGTTAGATTGTCCATGGAAGGCTCTACTATAAAGTCCTACCTTGCCTTTCTAGCTCCTAGAAGCTCCCCGTGAGTGGATGTGGCTGGTGATCCTCTTTCTCCATCTCCAGTCCAGCAACAGCTGCATCACACAGACCTTTTCTGTCTCTCAACTTCATTTTCAAGCACCCTTGTCACTACATCTGGCCCAGGCAGATGTTGTAGGAAACTCTCCCCACCTCAAAGCTCTTGACCTAGTCATATATGCAAAGTCCCTTTTGTCTTGTGAGGAAATATATTCATAGGTTTGGGGAATTAAGATGTCCTTTAAAGCCCATCAATCTGCCCATAAAAGATTCAACATCTTTTTTGTGAAACTGATTGTCTAGTTTTTCATAATCAAGTTTAAATAGAAACAAGATTTGCTTATATAGAGTTCTGTGTTAGAATACACCTATTTTGCAAAGTGAAGATGATTTACGTTTTGAATTTTGAGTGGAACTTCTTCATATCATTCCCTGAAAGTTCAGGTCGACTTCTTATTGGAAGCTCGTTGCTTATGGTGGCCATCACAGACTACATCAATGATACTGTGGAAGGTGGCCCGACCAATCAATCACAGACTACAGTGATGCTGCAGAGGGTGGCCTGACCATAAAGAATTCTGGGTCTCAATGAGCCAACAAGGGAACTTCCAGGGGAAATACTTAGTTAACACAAATAAGTGATAGGCCTGCTTTCAGATTTATAACATGTACAACAGGAGCTGAGATAAACCGAAGAGCTTCTTCTTCTAGTCTACAGCCTTAATCTCCTTAGGCTGAGGCAGAGAAGGCATTAGAGCCTTCGCAAATACACAGGATTTCCAGGGGAAAGCACTGCTCTGTGCAGTGTCTGTAACGAAAGTTCCTAGAAGAAACTGGAAACCATTCTATTTGCTTGTTGATAGGGTTTCAACTGTGTAGGCCTGGCTGTCTGAAAGTTACTATGTAGAGCACATTGACCTCAAACTCAGAGATCCACATGCCTGTGCCTCCCAACTGCTGTACTGCAGATGTTTAAAACCATGAACTTGGTGTCCAATGTCACTGGAGATGTCTTCCCAGCGGCAGAGAAGGAAGGCGGATAATTTCAAAAGATTTTGCAATCTATAAATGTTCCATTCTAAATATACCAGATTGTTTTGATCTAATAATAGATTAATTAAAGTATGTAGAGACCACCTAATCAAAAATATCTAGCTGGTGCAACTATTAGAACAAATCAGCTTCATAGTGAATCATCCATTTACCTCTACCCAGAATTTACTTTTAAAGGCACAAAGGAAGAAGAAACAAATCCAAAGAGGACATCAGCTCTTAGCTGTATTCTAAAGTGAATTTTAATGCTTCATGATATCAAAATCCTAGAGACAAGTTTACTATTTACCCTATGTGAAGGTTGAAGAAAACTCTGGAAACACTTAACATGTTTGCTTCCCCTTTCAGCGACGCCTTTGACTTTGAGATTGGTGTGGTTATAGTCAGAATCAGCCAGGGGTTTGACATTTCTCCAGTTCTCCAGGTACAAGGTAAGTATTGTCCTTATCGACTCAAAAGATGGTGAATTGTTCTAGGTGGTGGGCTCAGAACAGTGCTCAGCGTGGACAAACTGATTCTCCCTCAGCCCATGGTGTATATGTACACTCTACGTGTGCTTTCCCATGGCTAACACAACTGACTTTGTCCTGGTAATCAGAGATATACACTAACTCAGGGTAGCCAATGATTTTTCTTACTGTAATACCACAAAGCCAACATTGAGGTAAATGAACACCTTCAGTAAAGTAGCCTGCCAAATTAATTTCTGCAAAGTATTTCAGAAAATGAAGATCTTTCCCCCAAGGAGAAGCATGTATTTTGCTTTACAGGTGACCGAAAAATGGTTTGTAGCTGACATGGAAATGGATTTGAATGAGTCATGTCTGTGAATCACTAAGTAATGCACAGGCAGAGACACTTTTTCCGATCAGTACCTGTTGCTTCACTATACAGAATTTGGTAGAGTTGTTTAGTCTTCGAATTTAAACATATCCTCTTGGTATAGGAAGTAAGGAGAGCCTATGAGAAGTGTTTCTGAAAGATTTGGAGAGAATGCGAGTCCTGCTCTTCAGCTGAGCTTCTTTACTGAGTCCTCTGATGACACTAAGACAAGGGGATATTTTGGGATGCCTATTGTATAACATGCAGAGTGCAGGTGAAGATATTGGTATTAATGATAATATATTAATAAGCCTAGTTTCTACACTTAAGAAACTGGCACTATAGTAGAAAATGGATATTAGTGTAATCATTATGTATGAATAAGAAATTATGGTAAAGAAGGGGCATCTAATTCCAAAGAAGCTTTCTGGAAGAAATATGATTTGAAGTTGGGGTGGTTTGAAAGAAAATGACCACCAAAGGGAGTGGCACTATTAGAAGGTGTGGCCTTATTGGAGGAAGTGTGTCACTGTGGGGGCAGGCTTTGAGATCTCTTTTACTCAAGCTTCCTTCAGTGTGGCTGTCGGTTGACTTCCTATTGCCTGCAAGGTATAGGACTCTCAGCTATGTCTCCAGTCCCATGTGTGCCTGTCTGTTGCCATGCTCCCCGTCATGATGATAATGGACTGAACCTCTGAAACTGAAAGTGAGCCACCCTCAACTAAATGTTTTCATTTATAAGAGTTGCCGTGGTCGTGGTGTCTCTTCACAGAAATAAGAACCCCAAGACAGAGGTCTAGTGGATGAGTAGGAGTTAAGTAAGCACTGTTGAGGGACAGAAGAGTAAAGAGACTTGAGAACAAACATGTCTTCCCAGAGGTGAGCATGAAGAAAGGCTAAGATGAGGAACAGGAATGGGTGTGTGTGTGTGCACAACCAGAGCAGATCAGTACCACTGAAGGGGAAAGTATGAAACAGGCAATGTTGAGGGTTTCCCAAGCTTCTTCTGCCATACTCAAGGGTGGATTGTAGTCTGCCACCAATGAGAACCCTCAGAAGGACATGTCACAGTGTAACGGTCAAACTTGGCTTATAAAGTCTATACTATTTCAGTCACTTGGGGCATGACGCAAAGAAGCCCAGAATGGGGAAAGGGATGCCACTTTTTCTCTCATATGTGAAATCTAGGTTTAAGTATATATATACATATACATACATATATGTGACATGAAAGCAGAATGGGGTATATTTGGAGAGAGAAAGGGGGCCAGTGAGAGGGGATAGGACAGACAGCAGAAGGTAGTCACAGGGTGGGGGGAATAAATATGAGCAAGACACAATAATATATATATATGAAAATGTCAAAAGAAACCCAGTATTTTGTAGGCTAAGGAGTTAACTTTTAGAATTCAAGGGTGGAGAGATGCATACAAATATTCTAGGACTGAGTATTGATGATTCTGATTTGCTTTAAAATATTCCAATAGGAAAAAGACTGTAAAAATGTGTACTTGAGAAAGATTTCTACAATAATGGAAGCAAGAGCAGGTGACAGCCCAAGCTTGGAAAGCTCCTTCAGGGATGAAGAGAGAAAAGCAGAATGGAGAAGTACTGGGGGGGGGGCATAAAGAGCAGCATTGGAGATTGATTGAGTATATAAGATGCAGGACAGGGAGCTGTGAAGAAAAAAATGCCTTGGTTGGCTGAGTGCTGAGGCTAGTGAAGGAGATGGGAAGTGTAAGAAAAGGTTTAAACCTTAAGGAGAGATGTCTATCTCAACTCAAAGGCAGTGGGAAATCCTCTTGGAAGTGTTCAGGAGGTAGTCAATAGTCTTAATCTACCCACATCTCAGATCCAGATTTAGATGCTGTTGACTAAACTGTGCCTCACAAACCACCAAATTCATATGCCAAAGTCCTAACCTTAGTGCCTCAGATTGGAACTGTCTGCAAAGATCGTCTTCAGGGATGTAATTCAGGTAAAATAGGGTCACACTGATGGACCACAATTCAACTGTTTTAGTGTTCTTACAAAAAGAGAATAGGACACAGAGCTAGGAATTTCCATGTGGGAAGCACTGCCCTCAGACTAGGCCAGGTGGCCTTGGGATCATTATCTCAGTTAACACCTTGATACTGGAATTCTCACTCCCAGAACTGTGAGAAACAAATTTCCACTGCTCAGATCTCTTTAATGCATGGTCGTTTGTGGCTATTCTCAGCAAATGAAGGTGGAAAATCATTGTAGATAAGATGGAAATGGAAACTACAAGTATGCAAATACAGCCCAAGAAAGCAGCTATGAAGGAGGCAGAAAGGGACCAGATGACAGGTGTCAGAGGAGCCATGGGAATAATCAACATTGTCAGGGACAGCAGACAAGCCCAGTCAGAGTGAATGAAATATAATTAACATGACACAGGTCATTGTAGTGAAAGCAGTTCCTCCAGAATTATAGTGTCGAAATCCTTGTTCAGGTCTTGTTTGGGCAGCTATATTTTTGGGGTGCCATGGGAGAAACTTCCCTGCCATTTCTAGGAGAGACACTTCTACCGCAGATTTCCTGGTCCTCTGGTCCTTATGCCCCCTCTTCCAAGATGTTCCCTGAGCCTTGGATGCAGAAGTTGTGTTGTGGCTGTATCCACTGGGGCTGGGCACCCCTGATCATTTGTTCTCTGCATTTTCATCAGTTGTGGATTTCTGTAATTCTCCCCATCTATTATAAAGAGAAGCTTCTCATGTGAGGGATGAAGGCCACACTTAAAGGTGCACATATAAGCCCTTAAGATGCAGTTAAGAATTATGCTGGGCCAGGCGGTGGTGGCGCACGCCTTTAATCCCAGCACTTGGGAGGCAGAGCCAGGCGGATCTCTGTGAGTTCGAGGCCAGCCTGGGCTACCAAGTGAGTTCCAGGAAAGGCGCAAAGCTACACAGAGAAACCCTGTCTCGAAAAAACAAAACAAAACAAAACAAAACAAAACAAAACAAAAACAAAACAAAAAAAAGAATTATGCTGGTTTAGTAAAGTGACAGTAGTAGGTTCTCCTCTAAGATCCATGACTTAATTAGTCCAGGGTAGTTGGCTAGGTTTCCAGCACTGGGCATGATTTCCCTCTTGTTGAGAGGGTCTTATGTCCAATTAGACAGCTGTTGGTTACTACCAAAATGTGAGTGCCACTATTGCATCTTTAGGGATATCTTAGCATTGTAGTCATCGTTGTACTTCATGGACATCACAGTTGTATAGGACTATTGACTGCTTCCCTCCCATGAAAACTTGCTTAGTACCCTCTAGTACAATGAAAGCTAGTCCTTGGGGAGAAGGCTTCCTGGTCAGATCTAACTCAGGTCCTCCAAATCCTGCATCCAATCTATTTTGATTTTTTTTCTGGCTTTGGTACTGTTGTTTTCTATCTAAAAATGAGAATGAAAAAATATAATTTGTATTTAGATTAGGCATTTGCTTTGTGTATTATGTTAGTCCCTTCAAGCTGATATATGTGATGTAGCTGAAAAACATCACCTCTACCACTTACTGTTCCAGGCACCAAAATGCACCATCAGTTTACTTCTGAGAAGCAATATAGCCACTAGATTCTGTAATGTGTCTCAAAGAAGCCTGGCACTGAACTATAGCTCCTTTAATTTTCCCAAAGAACAAGTACTAATCAGATCAACTTTGATGTCTGAAGTATTTCTGCTTCTTAGCCAAGAAAGGGAAAATACAGTTGGATGCTGATAAAATAATTTTAAGTACCAACTATCTAGGTAAACAGAAATGCAATGTCACACAAATACACAGAGAACATGTGAAAAAAAAACATAATGATAGAAATTAGCTTGATGCCACAGCTCCATGCTTTGTTATGAAGCTCCAGCAATTTATGGCACAAGCCTTATATTAGATTTTTGGATTAGAAGAAACAAACTTGCAGTTCATTATATTACACTGTAATATAGGGCTTAATAAGAGCCTGATAAATCTTCAGTATTGCATTACAGTATGTTAATGATTATCATCATAGCTTTCCCAACATGGGCACTGCAGTGTCATCACAGATTATAATTTAAGGGAAACATTAGCAATTCAGAGCCCATCTACTACAGTTATTAAAGCAGTGAGTAGAAATCAGCTTTCTAGGTAATTTACCAGCTAATGACAATCGTTTCTGTACTGTGTCACAGACTCATATGAGAATAACTTTTTGTTTAAATAAGATCGATGCTCATAACATTCTTGTTCACCACAGCAACTCACCCGATACTGATGACTAATACTTCCTCTTAATAAATTAATTTATTGCCTGACAACACACACACAAAAGAAATGTGGCATTTCATGTTTTTTTCACATCCCAGAGGTATTTAGCAAGTTTGTCAATTATAACAAAGAATCCAGATTGCATTGGTAGTAAACAAAGTGATAGAGTGTGATTCGCAATTGGGTACCCTGTATAAGTACTGCACGATTTATGACCCGCTCAGAGCACGGTGATACTGCTGTGTCTGATCGAGTGGCTTAGCAAAATAAAGACAGATGGCCTAGCAGTAAATAATTGCTTGATTGGAAGGCGAGGCTGCAGGACTGCTTCCTGCCTTCCATCCAGCTTGACTTCACCTGGGGATCAGCAACCAATTCATCTAAGCGTTTGTGGCTTTAAGTTGATGGACCAAGGAAAGAGTTATAATTTAATAATGAATAAAGAAAAAAAGAGGCTGTAAAATGGAAGGGGAATATGACTGCCCTCTGGCTTTCTCTGCTTCTCCTTCTGCTGGCCTTAAGATTCAAAGCAGATGGTGAATTATCGGCCCCTAAATGACATCTTAAAAAAAAAAAAAAAGACACATTAGAACATGAAGCCATTGACAACTAAATGAATTTCAAAATGCAGTCTCTCCGATCGGTTACCCTGTGGTCAGTTTATGAAGCACTTAGGGAAAGTGGTAACCACTGTTTGAAGCAGTTTGGGTATCTGGGCTCACTAGAATTGTTTTGGGGTATGCAGGAAGAAAGTTATTCAAACCCTACTCTCAGATTACTTCCACCATTATAGCCTTGGGATTCTCTCAAAATCTATAAAAGCGAAGGGCAGACAGATATCATGATCAGGTCACTGAAGAATGATAAAGAGCAAAGTTCTCAACCTGTGGGTCTTGACCCCCTTTCACGGGTTGCCTAAGACCATTGGAAAACACAGAGATTTATATTACCATTCATAACAGTAGCAAAATTACAGTTATGAAGTAGCAACAAAAATAATTTTATGGTTGTGGGTCACCAAAACATGAGGAACTGTATTAAAGGGTCGGTGGCAGCATTAAGAAGGTGGAGAACCACTGGTAAAGGGTGTGGTGGTACATTCCTGTAATCCCAGCACTGATAAAGCTGAAGCAAGAAAATCAGGAGTTGAAAGCCAGCTTAGGCTACACAGTGATCTTGAGGCTAGCAGAAGCTACGTAAGACTCAAAGACAGTGGTGGCATGGGCTGATGTTAGAATTGGAAGCAGAAGACGTGTGTTCCTAGCTATACGATCTTGGAAAAATCACTTGAACTGTCCAAGTTTCCTTTATAACAAAATGAGGACTAAAACAGCTCTCCCTGCACACCAGCATCCAAAGCATGTGAAGACTCTAATTCCTGAATATTCAAAGTGTAGTTGTAGCTGAGCCCAGGAGCACAGGCCTGTAATCCCAGCACTAAGGGTGAAGAGGTGGAGATTCAAGACAGCCTCAGCTATATGAAGACTTCTAGGTTAGAGAAGAAGACTGACCCTGTTTCAAAAAAAAAAAAAAAAAAAAAAAGGACAGTAGTGATAATTGGTGGCTCTGGTACAGAATGAGTAATCTTTAATGTCAACCTCATGGCTCCCCTGAATCACCCCCTCTTTGTGACTATGATTACTTTTGCAACTCAGCTGGCCAGCCTCCCTCTTAAATGTCTTGGCAAAGTCTACTCTCCGTTTCCGGTGCCAACCCAGGTGTGCGGTGCACCAGACATAGTCTAAACCCAGATCATCTGAGGGGCCCTTCTGTTTCATACGGCAGTGTGAGAGCTGCAGTGTGGGGTCTTCATCTGTCTCCTGCACAGTAAACGATGAAGAGTCATCTCTGATGAAAATTTGCAAGCCCACTGTGCAGCGGAGATGGTACCACTTGTGGCCCTGAGACCCAAGACGGCTAAGCAAGCTGATTTTAGCCTTCAGAACAGATCTGACCAGCCTGTCTGCTCTACAAGGGAACTAATGAATTTGAAGCATAGGAACTGACTTCGGTCTGTCTCCTGGGCCTGGGGTTCTGCAGTTTGCTTGTCCTGGATGGGCTGTGGAACAAACTGCTAGAATCACTTGGGGTGTGCTCAGTCAGCTGCCTCCTTTAAGAAGGAGGATTTGAACTATCTTTGTCCAAGCAGAGCACCATTAGTAGCTGAACACGGGGTGCGCTAGAGCCTGTCAGAGAAAGAAAATCGAGCCGCCCCCTCCTCCTTACAGTTGCCTCCAACAAACTCACAGCTAAGCTCCTGGAAGAGGTCTGGAAGAGAATGTCCCAGCTGGAACTCTGAGGCAGCCTCCCATACTACCTAGGTCTTTAGAGCCCTCACTAAAATGACATGTTCCAGAACCATCACTGGGGGTGTGGTTTGGCTTGGCACCCTGTGCCTGCAAATGTTTTAGTTCATCTGATGAAGAGGCTGGCAGTTAATAGAAACAACTGTAAAGTAACCGTAAGTAGCTGCAAGGTCTTCATGCTGGGAAACACAGAGACTGACAGCCAAACTGACCTCTTTGTGTTTGAGTCCTGGCCTTGTTCAATGATAGTCACGCAAATTATTTCACTTTTGTGAGCCGTGGTTTCTTCATCTACAAAATGAAGAAAATCGTAGTAACCATCTCTGAGCTGTTCATCAAGGAATAAAACACAGCACCCAGAGAGTGTGCAATAAATGGTGTTAAAACAACTCCCTCCCGGCCTTCTCAAGATAGCTAGTTTGCTTTCCCTGAGAAGACCCATTTCCAAAAGGAGCATAAATACCCTGCCTAATGAATACATTGCTGCTCTGTTCTTCCTGAAGCTCCAAGGCACACTGTTGTTTATTCTGCTTATGAAGCTCATAGGGTGGAAAAGGACAATGTTCTGATTTTCCATTCCACAGGAGGTCTGAGACATGGTGTAAATGACTGAAGTCACAGGAAGCCGGCTGCTGAGCTCCTCTGGGTTGCGGCCCCCACTGTAATGTAAATTGCCCTCACCTTTGAATATCAGGGCAGGCACAGACCGGCCTGATCTCTAATACCATCAGCCTCATTCCCAGCCTTCCTACGGCTGCTCCTCATAAGAACCTTTGATGCTTTGGGGAGATCACACGGCTGATTTGACTCTAAATCTCATGCCACTGGCAGAAGATTAATTGCTAAGACCTGGAGAGGGGCCAAGTGGTTCTGTGTCGCTGGACAGATTTAGTTAAGGCAGAATTGTCCCTTCACAGATAGATAAAGCAATGGCTTCTGAGGGTTGACATTTACAGAAGCCCTGGCAGGGTTTTGTAACACTGAATCTGGGTTTTCTGCCCTCTCTCTCCCTTGGAGCGGGGCTTATTTCCCAAGGCTGACTTCTCAGCAGGCAATGAGATTTAGAAAATCTGACAGAAGTTTGAGAATATGCCTGTTAGCGCAGCATAACCTCCCACTTGCTAAGGTCAAGGAGAGATTATATATGGTATTATGCTATATCGAGAGATGGGGACGGAGGGGACAGAGAGAGAGAGAGAAGAGAGAGGAGATCAGCTAGGAACTTACCAACACTATCAGAACCCAGAAAAGCTAAAAGGCAGCCAGATGCAACATCAAAGCCTGGACAGTAGTCCTGAACCTTCTGGAGGAAATTTTGCACAGTTTGACTCTTGGTTTAGACTCAAGTGTTTCCAGTGACTTTTCAAGCCATCTGGACTCCGAAATCCTCCCAGAAGCCTCAGCTTTGGCTCTTTCCTTTGGTCACTCAGTCTGTAATGCTGTTTTTTGTCTGGCTTGTTCACTTAAGAGACACAATTAGTACTGGGTATTTTGTTCTCTGTACTTTGTATTCAAAGATCAGAGAAGCTTATTCTAAGATCTGATTATATTTCTGTAATCCACCCCCATTCCTTTTGAGACAGAGTCTCACTGTAGCCTGGGCTGGCATTAAACTCACATGTGTAGCCAAGAACGACCTTGAATTCCTGGCCTTTCTGCCTCCACCTCCCCAGTGCTGGGATTACATGTACACACCAGCATGCCCAGGTGTCTGTCTGTAATGCCTGCTCTTGGTTTTCTGTTTCCATTCAGAGGCCTTGCTGTGTGGGATGCATGCCTAGCATACATGCCCAGCATACTTTTGCAATATTGTTACTTCTGCTTGTTGAAAATCTTACCTGGAAACTTGATGGATAAGTCAGTGTTTAAGCAGTAACAGCATCTCACTAGGTCAGGTTTTCTGGATGGTGGTATAAAGGTGTAAATAAGTAGTAGTCTTCAGCTGGGTGTGGTGGCAGACACCTTTAATCCCAGCACTTGGGAAACAGAAGCTGGAGGATCTCTGTGGGTTCAAGGACAGCATGGTCTACAAATCGTGTTCCAGGACAGCCAGAGCTGTTACACAGAGAAACCCTGTCTTAACCAAAAAAACAAACAAAAAAAAGCAGCTCTTCTTGCCCTCACAAATCAAAGCCCCGCGACGTCATGCACAGAGCTGTTTTTCTGAGCAGCCGTTACTACTTTCTGAATACAATTTACTGAAAACATTACTCTTAATAATGACTGGGAAAAGAAAATCATACCATTGCATAGCCATCTTATTGCATAATTCTATGAAATGCTGGACGTATTTATGAGATTGCCCTAGAAACTTTGTTCCCCGGAGTGAAGTCGCTGTCCATGTCTACTCTCTTCAGATGAGCTGGAGAAACTGGAGCAGGAGAGACTGGCTCTGGAGGCGGCAATCAAAGACGAGCGTGAGGAGGGGAAGGGAGGCATACGAGGCTTGTTTCAGAAAGCGGGCAAGCTGAACATTACCAAGCCAGCCCCGAAAAAAGGTAAGCAATCCTAGGAGCAAGACTTCAAGATGAGCACAGAGCTGAAGATCACAAAGAGGTCAGAAGAAACGTCTAAGACACTGAGTATGGGCAGGCACGGAAATCATGATGCACTCTACAGCACCTTACTCTGTGTGTGTGTGTGTGTGTGTGTGTGTGTGTGTGTGTGTGTGTGTGTATTTTTTTTAAGTAGTTGGACTGGGAGTTACCTAGTGTTTATGTAGACTGAGTGCCTCAAAATAGAAATGTCTGCTGAGATGGAGGAATAGAAAATTAAGAACCAATAATACCCATCAATTTTATCTATACAATCCTTACCTTGCAGACGTGTCAGGGGCATACAGTTCGCTAGTGCACTAGGCAAATGGGCTAGAGCTAGAAACCTTTTTCTGGAAAGGCATCCTTATAACTGACCAGAACGAGAGAGCGGGTGCTTCACTAACACTAATTACTTCCTGTAGTTTTGATATAGTGGTAAACTTATCTCTGCATGTCTGGAAGACATCCCAGGGACAGAGGATCAAACATGAGAGAATATGTTTAAAGTTATAGAAATGGGAGATTTTTTTAAATTTATTTACTTTTGAAAATTGCCTTCTTTTCCTAAACAAGTCTTAGGTTTGAATTTAACGAGGTCCACAGTGGCCTCTGCTGGTAGAAAGTCGGAATACAGAGAACCCCTGAGACTGTCACACACTGGTGTGAGACTAGAAACTGGTTCAATGTTAGTCCAGTGTCAGGATCCAAACGGAAGCTTTGCCAGCTCCTGGTCTAGGGTGACAGCCAGCGCTGAAAAGACCACTCCCTAACTGTAAATAGTTCAATGCTGTTGGCTTGTTCTAGTGTGTGTAGCCCAAGGTGGAAAATGTACCTGGAATATGAGAATGACGGGCAACACAATTTGTATCCTGCAGGCTATGGGAAGCTTAATATTTCCCACCGAGTTCTTTTAATGATTAATTTTTAATTTATGTGTATGTACAAGTTCCAAGAGGACACCAGATGCCCTAGAGCTGGGGTTAGTATACAAGCTACTTGACACGGATGGGTACATGGCTGCTGGGAACCGAACTTTCATCCTTTGGAAGAGCAGCACGCACTCCTAACTTCTGAGCCATCTCTCCAGCCCCTTCCCATGCACTTAGAAATATCATTTCCCTCCCAGCGTGGTGGCGCACGCCTTTAATCCCAGCACTTGGGAGGCAGAGGCAGGCGGATCTCTGTGAGTTCGAGGCCAGCCTGGCCTACAGAGTGAGATCCAGGATATCCAGAGCTATGTAAAGAGACCCTGCCTCAATACATATATATATACACATACATACATACATACATACATACATACATACATACATACATACATACATACTTTCCCATGAGAATTATATGTTTGAATCTGAAGTTAGAATTGGTATAAAATCATTAACAAGGGTCCTGTGAAATGACTCAGCAGGATAAAGTGCTTACCACCAGGCCTGATGACCTGAGTTTGTCCCTGGAACCCATAGGGTGAAAGGAGAAGACTGATTCCCCCAAGTTGTCCTCTGACCTCCATGTGCATGCCACGGCACACATGTGCCCACACGTGCACATGTGCAAACTAAATAAATGTTTAAAATTTTTAATTAGCAATAAGACTTGAAGAAAACAACATTTCCTTTTCCACTGTTGCCTTATTTGCAATATCTGTCTCCATGAAGTGGCCTGGCCTGAGAAAGCAGCGAAAGGTTCAAAGCCAAAGCTCAGCCCTTTCCTCTTTCTAACCGGGAAGGGGAAGCCTTGGCCCGCGTCGTTCCCGTAAGCAAGGCTCGTTCATTCTGGACGTCTACTTCTCCGTCACAGCTCTTGTTTTAGTAAAAAGGTACTTTTCCCAATGTCAACCTGCCGTGGTGTTCAGAAAAACAAAACCACAATGCTGTGTACTTTTAATACCTAGGAGTTCAAACACTGCTCTACAGGGAGCCTACAGCACCCCGGGCTCCAGGTGGCGACAACTCTTTTGAGCTCTAGATCAAGCCCAAACCTGCAGGCTCTCCTAATGATTCTTCCAGATGCTTTGATTTGAGTGGACGGAAGGGCAGAGTTTGGTCCATTCTACAAATAAATTTACTTTCTCTCTCGGCAGTCCTAAGGATATAAAAACAATATGTGATCGTTGCTTTAGAACTGACAGGCCCAGAACACGGCAACAGAGGAAACAGAACAAAGCGTCTTCAGAACCCTCTAGATCAGAGAGGGAGCTCTGAAGAGGCTGTCAGCACGGCTCTAAGCACTGCCCCGCCTCTTTGCATTAGAGCCAGGAAGTACAGAGTCTCAAAAGCAAGGAAATTAGAAATAATATAGACAGTGTGCCAAAGAAACCCCGGTGACAAGGGCTTCCATAGGAAGTAGGCCTGCTTTCCCAGACACGCCTCCACTGTACCCATATCAGAGTCAAAAACTATTAAACATGGGGCTGGAGAAATGACTCGGTGGCTATAAGCCATGGCTGCTCTTCCAGAGGACCCAAATCCAATTCCTAGCACCCACGTGGCAGCTCACAACTGTAAACTCCAGTTCTAGGGGATGTGACATCCTCTACTCAATTCCGAGGGCACAGCGTGTACACACGGTACACAGACATACACACATGTAAAACACCCATACATGTAAAAATAAATTGATCTGGGCCTGGAAAGATGGCTCAGCAGTTAAGAGCAATTATGGCTCTTCCAGAGGATATGAGTTCAAGTCCCATCCCCCCCCCCCCCCCCCCCCACACACACACACACATCCGATGGCTCACAACTTGTAATCCCAGCTCTGAGGAGTCAATACCTCTGACCTATGTGGCACCTGCACTCACATGCACATAGTGTACATAGTGTACATGTTTACCCACAGACACACATGCACAAATAAAATAATACAAATAATTTTAAACCAAGTCACAGTTCAGAGAAGTATTACTCAAGTCTAAGTATTATATATGCATCTATCCTTAATTAAAACTCAAAGCAGTTTTTAATGCCTACGTGTCCTAGATTTTTTCATATCATTCACAAAAATTCATACAACTCAGGAGGAGCTTTTGCTTTAGCTTCATTCACAGAACTCTTGAAAAAGAAACAGATGTGATCTGGGGTTACAGAGAACTGCAAACCAGACCTTTGTGGAGCTCAGGACAACATTGTGCTCAAATGAGTGAACTCTCCAATGAAAGGATGGTTATTTTTAATGTATGTGTAAATGTGTACGTGTGTGTGTGTGTGTGTGTGTGTGTGTGTGTGTGTGTGTGTGTGTATGGAGGTGCACATTGCACGTGTGTATGGAGGCCAGAGATGAGCCTTAGGCACCATCCCCAGGAAAGCCATCCATCCACTTGGAGGCAGGGCCTCTCATTGGCCTGGAATTCTCCAAGCAAGGCAGGCTGGTTGGCCAATGAGACCCCAGAATCCACCTCTCTCTACCTCCCCAGAGTTGTGGTGGCACACACACACACACACACACACACACACACACACCACCACCACCACCACCACCACCACCACCACCACTCACGTACTGTTTTCACGACTTTGGCACCTAAGTGACCTTCCCAGTCCCCTACTCCTGATCTCCAGAAAATTCAATCACCACATGTTCTGATTGAAAGTAAACCTGAAAATGTTTGTTCTGTTCTAAAATTTCAGAAGGTTGGGGATCTATTGAGTATTGTCACAGGCTGCATTCGTAATTGGAGCCTAACATCCCACATCCAGGCTACAACATCCCACAGGAAAGCTGCTTGTGCAGCCTCTTCTTCTAGAAAGAACGTTTTTATTAACACATACAGAATTAGGTTTCATTATAGCGTTTTTTCAAACAAATGTTGTTTGTACTGTTTCTCTCCCACTCTGTCTCCTCCCCTCCTGGACCCTTCCCTTCCCCATAGCCTTCTTCCCACATGCATGTCACATGTGGCATTGTCCGTCCCCCGCCCCCTCCAAACCATCCCCATAGACACACACTGCTTATCTTTTCATGGTCTCCTGACCAAAAACAAGACAGAACAAAGATCACCTTAAAGGAGGAAAGATTTCCAACGGCTTGTGATTTCAGAGTTTTAGCCATCAGAGTAGAGAAGACGAACCACTGTGGCTTCATCTTTGGCAGCAGACGCTCAAGGCTGATGCTAGTCACATCAAGGCACACCAGAAAGCATACAGGCCCCACAGGAGGAGCCAGACTGTAACCTTCTACAGTCCGCCCCCCACTGAACTACTTTCCCCAACTGTGCTGAGCCCCCCTAAAAGCTCCTCAATCAATAAAAGCCCTCCTAAATAGCACCATCAGCCGAGGTGGGGGGAACAATTCAAAATATAAGCTTGTGGGGTATCTTTGAAGTTTAAGCCACCATACGTCTAAATTATAATTCCATTGTGAGAATAAAAGAGATCTAAAAATAACACACTGCTTTATAGCAAGAACTGTAGGTGGAACTGAGTGCAATTCTTTCCTTAGCTAAGCTAATCGTGGAGTTTGACTTTGTAGAACGGAGCTCAGGATTTATCCATTACACCATGAATGCTGTTCCTCAGTAGGCTTATTGGAAAGTCACCTTGTTTCTGTCCTCAAAAGACAAGCAGATGTATCACTGTGTCCTCCGTTTCAGAGGGCAACATCAACGCCATCCAGTCAATGCATGTCGGGGAGCTCAACCAGAAGCTGGTGGAAGCCAGTGCTCAGTTTAAAAAGAAACAAGGAAAAGGCACGATTGATGTTTGGTGGTTATTTGATGATGGAGGTGAGTTGTGCAAAATGTTCGCTGGGGAGCAGAACTAAACAGCTGTGTATGAAAAGGAGTTGGTTCAGCCCCATTTCCGAGTTCCGGAAGGCCATAAATCTTTTGATAACTATGATAATGAGAATGGATAAAATAATGCTCTCTTTTTTCCTCCCAATTTCTTTCATATTTTCTGTTGTAATTTATACTCTTTATTCCAGGGTTGACACTTCTTATCCCATATATCTTGACTCTCAGAAAAAAATGGAAAGACTGTAAGTTAAGGATCTACGTTGGAGGAAAGATCAACCGTATTGAAGAGGAAAAAATTTCGTGAGTAATTTGAGGCTCGCCTTTCTGGTCATTCTGAGGATGGGCTGCTCCACTGCTTTACTTTTCAGTGCTTTGAGTTAGCTGGGTGTGGTGGCACGTGCCTTAGTTCTCAGCACTGGGGAGAGGCAGAGGCAGGCAGATCTTTCTGAGTTTGAGCTCCGCCTACTCTACATAGCAAATTCAAGGCCAACCTGGACTACAAGTCAAGTTCCTGGCCAGCCAGGGCTACATAATGAGACCCTGTCTCAAAAGAGAGAGAGAGACTTCTAATTAAAGTAAAGTTGCATCATGTATCTTTGTAGAGTTTTCATTTTCACTTGGAGCTGATGTGTAGATGTGAGAATAACAAATATAGGAGCTTGGTGCACTCATAGTTGTCATGGGAAACCTGGGGAGACACCATGAGCAGCTCTCGGTCCTGCATGGCAGGCCAAAGTCCTGAGCTCTGTACCTTCCAGAAACTGCAATAATGACAGAACTGTCATTCCATCAATTTTCATATTTTCTTTTCCCTCTCAGGTGAACGGAATTATGGTAAACACACACATATACTCACATTTATAATAAGGATATAAGTATATATTTACTTTCAATGAATTTATTACAATGCTCATACAATAATATCACATTTATTGATTCCTCTTAAGAGGTAGATGGACAGATAGATAGAAAGAAACAAAGAGAATAACAAGCCAAATTGGACAAAATTTAAGCAAATGATAAGCCTAGGAATTTTTGAACCACTCTACAAGATTTCTGTAACTTTAAGTTAAAATTACCAACTTCTAGGGGTGGGGAACAACATATAGCCATACACTATAACTACTAGTTTACCAGCAACTTTATACAAACTTCCAGCAATAAGAAGTAGGGTGCTCCGTCTGGTGACAAGGAGGGCTTCACATTCTCTCTCATGAAGATGAATGCAGAGTTCCCTTTGCTCTTTCTGTTCTCTGGGTCTCCCAGGCTTTCTTTGTTTTTATTTCTTGGATTTTATTTCTATGACAAGATATCTCTGAGTGTGTCACACTGGGCTCTAAGTCATAGTCCTCCTACCTCTGTGCCCTGAGCGAGCAGGTGTGTGCCACCTCAATCGACTATGAGGCTTGCTTTATCCCCTCGGTGGAGCAGCTTTGTCCATACTTAATGTCTCCAACAAATATGTTAACGAAACTCAAAACTGAAAAGCCTCCATCTGAAAGCTATACTGATTGCTTTTGATGCCTTAATTCAAACACAAAGACACTTTTGATAGAAAGTAATTACATAGGCACTAACGATGTGGTTTTCTCCCTCTCTCTCTCTCTCTCTCTTTCAGAATGGCTTCTCTTCTCAGCAAATTTAGGATAAAATTTGCGGACATCCATATAATTGGAGACATCAACATCAAGCCAAACAAAGAGAGGTGTGAATTGTTTAACAAGCTCCTCTCCCAGCCCCTGCTCTGGTCTAGCTCTTTTTTGTGTTGCTTAATCAAGAGCTGAAAATGTAATGCATTTACTGCAATGTCTTCTAGACGGATATTAAAGAAATGTTTTTTAATAGCTATGACACAGAGCCACCAAAACCGTTTTAATAGAGAGGAGAGGGTTATGGTAAGAAACCCGAGGAAAGGGCCCCCATCCCAGGGCTAATTTAGGTTCCAGGCACTAAAGGGCTCAATGCTAATGGCCTGTGAACTTTTGCGGGAGCCTCTAAAACTATCTGAGACCTAGAGGGTGGTTGAAGTCTCAACTACCAGAAACTAGAGAGTGACAAAGTGGGAATAATCATTTAAATGCCTTCAAAGCACAGCAGCATTTTAACCCTTACCAACTGTTGAATTTCTCAACTCCATTATTATATCAGCCGTTAACAAAATGCCATAGGCTAGACAGTTTGGACAAGTGACACTTGTTTCTCAGTTCTAGAGGCTGAGCAATCCAAGATCAAGATGCTTTTGGGTGTGTATCTGTTGAGGATTCTCTTTCTAGCCCGAAGCTGGTCACTTCTATGTCCTCGTATGATGGAGAAAGAGTTCTGATATCTCCTCCTCTTCTACTAGGGTACTAATTCCCTCATGGGGTCACCATCCTTAGGACTCTATCTAAAGTGAAGTTCCCCCTAAAAGCCCCACCTCTACACTTCGCCACATTGGGGTTTTAGGCTTCACAGTGTGAACTATAGCAGACGACAAACCTTTGGTTTCATAGCAATAGGCCTCTGAGAACGATTGGTATCGCAGGTTATATCTTCACAGAATATCCCAAAGATGCAAGGATACTGCCTGGAATCATGGTCAATTATAAATTAAATGAACTGCTTAGACTTGTAATTTAGCTATGACAAGAAGTTTTCAGTTGTTTATAGTAAGTTATATTTACTGTTCCTTGTGGATACAATCTGATGCATTTGGTTCAGAATAGACTGGAGCCCACAAAGAAAATCCCCTAATGGAACATGAAGGTTTCTAAGTGCCTTGGGTCCTACAGCCCTGTTGGTTCTTCATTGACCACTGTTTCTGCTTCCTCTGGCAATTCTTGATAAGCCATAGTTCTACAATCTCCAAATCTTCTCACCTCTTCCCTTCTTGTAGTAGTGTTTCCTCTGTGAGCTTGATAAGTATCTAAAAATATTAAGACTTTAGATGTACTTTCTATTGGCCAGATAAACTTGAACTTTGTATTGTTTAGGGTGTCTGTGAGCTTGCTAGGGCTATGTGTGGGTCAGATAGAACACTTTGCAGAGCACTGTGATAAGAAAGCAGAAACTGACAGGGCTAAGCAGATATGCTCTATAATATTTCCTTGTATCATCCATACCTCGAATGCCTGACATTCTTAGGCTTCTGCGGTTACAAACACATAAGTAAAACAACGTATTTATCATTCCCTTTGGCAAGTGGAAATATCGCTCTGATCAGAAGTAGATGGTCATGCAGTCTCTTGTCATCTGAAGAGTTGTAGCTCACTGAGTCAATGCCTCCGTGGCATTTGCAGTCATGTGACCCAACAGGCTCGTTCTGTGGCTCCAGTTGGTAGAGATGGATCACTCATAACAGAACAAGCCGAACAATTTTTTTGCATGAACCCCTCAGTGAAAGGGTTTAGATATCATCATATGTCAAGGTCAAGCCACTGTCCACTGTCTGGGGAGTGGTAACCATTGTATCTCTTCAAGTCCTTGCTCAATGTTGAACAAAAATTAGTCACCCAGTTCTTGCAGCGCCAGAATTTGTCTTCATTGCTTATCTTCGTAAATAAGCAGTTATTTCTCTGCTCCCTTGTCTTTCTTCCCCTCAACCTGGTTTTCTCTACTCAAGGTTTGTTTCTTTCTGAATCACCCAGCCTAGCTTCCATGCAGTTGCTGTGGCCACCACCCTGTGTTCTTACCCTTCCTGTTCTGTTACTGAATGTGAGATCTGTTACCTTTATTAACTGTCCTCTCCATTCTGGGAGAACCTGCTTGTCATAGTCCAGACAAACTTTGTCTTATTACACTGACCTTTGCCCCATACTGTCCTCTTCTCGGGGCATTTTCATTTTTTGTCCTTGTATCTAAATTTTATTGCCGATATCATTGGTATTCCTCACACAATGTCATTATCGTCCTGCAAAGAGAATTACTTCCCTTCCTTGAGAAGCCAATAAATTAGGTTTCAAAGTTTTGCAGAGTTTCTCTCTGCTGTATCAAGGTTGCAAAGAAGATACTGAGGGAACACATCCATCCTTACTAAGGTTAAAGAACTCTGGTGGCTAATGTACACTGCCTTGAGAAAATGAGGCCATCTGCCAGAAAGAGTGCTCAGATGAGCCTTCTCCTCTCTCACCCTTCTACCACACTTCGCCCATATTGATGTGTAAAATGCCATGTACCCTGCTGGTAACTCGTGTCCCAGGATTTGAAAGTAGCCCTAGTTTGGAACAGAAAGCAGTCATTTGGTCCATGGCACCTGTGGCCTCTGGCAGCAGGTCGGGCATTTTGGTGTTAACTCTGGGTAGTACAATCAAACAGAGAAAGCTCTTATAGATGGATGTAGCCCCAGGCCATTGAGCTAAACCATCAAGAGAATACTGTCCCAATTTCAGTGCCCATGGTGGCCTTCTTGGCTGGGCAGTCTTCATTACCATTAACAACTGTCCCCAGATCACTATTTTTGTCTAGCTCACCTGGTGTTATACAAAGTGGATAACAGTTTGTCAGTGATTTGCTTGGGGAAGGCTAGTGTTAAATTACCTTTCAATCCCCTTTAGTAAATCCTGCAGGCACTGTGAAATGTTGGTTAGCCATGTCGGAGGCATTTTGTCATAGAAACCTTATCTCTAAGTATGGGAGGGCCAAGGGTGAAGACAACACAAAAGCCAACTAAATGAGAAAATAATTGAGCCTAGAGAAACGTAGGACATATTGTGGTTAGAATCAGTTTTTATTGTACAAACTGAATTAAAAGTCATGGGCCAAAGGCAGCAATCTTTGTATGGAAATCAAGGGAAAAAAATGGAAGCTATTGACTAGATAATTTAGCTTAAAGATGCTAGATGCTAGAGTAGTCCAAAAAACAACTCCAGTAGATGACTTTGAAAGAGGAAATCTTATGTAGACCAAGGATAAAATTTTGAATTATTATCACATTTTTCCTCCTTCCCTTTCCTCTCTCAGGGAAAAAGTTTTTTGCAGTTAAAATCGTGTTGAACTTTGGTATGAAGAAAATGATGGAGAAGACAGGACAGCTATTAGTTAATTTAAAAAAAAACTGAATTAATCCTCATTTATACTTAACAGCAGATGTTACTTGGCTGAGAGTCAATTAAAAGATACTTTGAAGAAAAATCATTTGGGGCATCGAGAGATGGCTCAGCATTAAGAGCACTGGCCAAGGTTCAATTCTTAGGACCTAGATGCTGGCTAATAACCATCTATAACTCCAGTTCCAGGAGGCCCAGTGTCCTGCTCTGTCCTCCCTCATCACCCCCTCACCATGTTTCAGTGCAAGTGAAAGAAAACCTCAGTGACTTAGTTGACAGAAATTATTGTCACAATTAAGTACAAGCGTAGGCTGGCTTTCAGCTAAATGACCTAGAAAATAAACTTTATAACAAAGGCCTGATTCTCTTTCGTTCTTCCTATTCTCCCTTCTTATAGAAAGCCATCAATGAAAGTTTGTTTAGCTTATAAAAGAAAGGTGCCTGACAATAGCAACTAGGACTCCATACTTGTGCGTTCAGTAGGAGAGAAAGTGTCTCTCCCTAGTCATTGAAGTCAGATTCTTATGCTCCATTCAGGATTCATTGTCTCCCTAAACCACTGGGCCATTCATGGTAGGCACCATCATACTGGGTGTATATTGGTTCAAAATTACCTGGGTTTTGCTCAGTCCTTGCAGAAAGCATAGAAATGTGCTAGAATTGGTTAATGTTGTAGATGTAACAGTTCTCACCCTGGATACTGTGGAAACAACTACTAATTTCCACTCTACCTCTGTTTCTAGGGAAATCATTCTTATGCTGTGTTTTCTAGCCAGGCTCTGAATGAGGTGCAGGAAACCCAAACTGCACTGAAATAAGAACGTGTAGACTTTAAACACAGCTTTCCATCCTGAAACCAAGTTTGGGGCTGGTCAGCATGATGCTACCTCGCTTTCCCGAGGAACAGAACCCACACCTTCACTCTGGCTCTCACGGGGCTCCCAGGGGCCACTGTCACTCCTTTCTATAGGCCAGATTAGCTGCAGGAGGAAGGAAGCCCTGGAGCAATTGGCCAGGTTCTGAGGCCAGACCCTGTATCTTACGTCACCATAGCTCTCTCAGGGTTGACACTGTTGGAAGTAACGGTAAATGAACGTATTGTTGAAAGAATAATAGGGGCACATCAGTTCTCTTGCTTACCTGTCGGCTCCCCACTCTCTATGTGAGTCAGGACAATAGGAGTCTGCGGCATTCAGTACCTCTTCAGTCCTTTACAGAGGCTTACTGGCAGAGACAATTTTACTCCTTTGTAATCTCTGCACTCTTATCTGCAAATCCTAAATCAGGCCAGCTGATGAGATAATTAAATTCATCACTTCGTATTTTAATTTCTTAACCCAAAGCGTATGGATTCTAATTATCATTCATCCCAAAGTTACTAAATTGTAAGTAAGCTTAATTATATAAAACCAAAGAAAATTATTCATAGTTGAGGGCTTCTTAAGCAGAGCTCTGAAGACAACTCCTTCCATAAATTATAAGCTTCACTTTGTGCCATGGTTTGAAGAATAAATCTTAGGAGATTATCATGTACGACAAGAATGAGATTCTTTTTTGCAATTTTTAAATGTTCCATAGCTCTCAGACACCGCCTCTCGCTTTCTCCTCAATGATTTATTTTTAGATGCCCTAAGATGGCCTCAGATTTTTAGGCATTAAATGTTATTGATTTTTGTCCTCTCGCTTAACACAAACATGAATAATAGTCATTTGGAAATCTCAGACAGCAACATCCAACACCAGGACAAGGACACCATTATTTTCCGCAGACATTTTGCACTAGCACTGTTAAGCCTGTGAGAGCCCAGGCTATTTTCCTGTCTGCCCAAAGCCTCCTGGCAGAAGTGGGCATTGTTAGTTGACTGCAGGTGAGGAGGGCGCCCAGCGCTCAATGAATGGAGGTCATCTCCCAACTACAGTAACTGATAGATGTCTCCACTGATCTGCCTTACAAGCACATGGATACTCTGATGTGGGCTTCACAGTCTATAGTGTAAGTGGGTCTTTAACTCCATTATGCAGAAAACATATCTGTGGAATAATTACTATCTACGTGTTCATGAATTAATAACACTGATGATCCTTGCAAACTAACCAGGCCTCAAACACACCGACTGCTTGCTCTGACTAAGGAGGGAGTACTGGGCCCGTGGTTTCTCTCACAGTACATTCCCTGCAAAGATGACTCTTAAAAGATTTGCATACCATTCAGCTCTGATTCTTTGCATCTGTCAAATAATAAGTCCATTTCCCACGGTGAGGCCTCTTTTACAATTCAATTTCAGCTGGAAAGCCTTTGAAGAGATGATTGAACCTTATAGGCTCCATGAAAGCCACAAAGATTTGACCACTGCTGAGAAATTAAAAAGAGAAAGTCCATGGAAAATTACAGATGCAGAACTGGAAGCCGTCAAGGAAAAGGTGAGGACTTGTCTTCCTTCGTTTTCACTTTACTGTCTAATTAGATGAAAGAGGAAACAGTGGTTGATTTCGAGAAATGTTACATCAGGTCAAGCTGCCTTCCCTCAGCAACCCAGGCACCTGCATTTTCAGGGGCTTTTCGATCATATTACTGGATATAATCATTTAGAAAACATTTTCATTTTTTTTCTAGAAAGTAATCCATTTTTAAGTTAACAAAACAAGTTATTGGTCCATATTATGAGGTCTCCTTTGAAATGTATTTTTATTAATCTAAAATAATTTAAGTCATTAGGTATACAATGTGGATAAAGGTAAATTGACCCGCAATTTAAACAATAACAAAGACCTTTAACCTGATAAACACAGCTATGAAAAACAAACACAAATATCTACAGAAATGTATGATGTATTGTTTGCAATAATGAATACAGATGTTGAGCCTGGGCTAACAAGATATAGCTCATCAGGTGGCCTGAGTTCAGTCCCCAGATCCCATTGTGGAGGCAAAAAACAGATTCATAAAAAGCTGTCCTCTGACGTCTACAAGCACACTGCAGCTCTCACACATACACCATACACACACAGGAATCATAAAATAACTCTGTGTGTGTGTGTGCGCATGTGCGTGCATGCGTGAGTGAGTGCCTGTGTGTGTGTGTGTGTGTGTGTGTTGCACAAAGTGAGATGGATGTAAGATGATGAACTTTCCTAGATAGCACAATGGCCAGTAATTCCAGCACTCTGGAGGCTGAGGCAGGAGGATCACAAATCCCGGGCCAGCCTGAGGAGAACAGAGAACAAGCAGAAGTTTCTCTCTGGCCTGAGCTTAAATTGAAGTGTTAGGTAGTAATGATGATGAAAAGAACAGGGATGAAGATTTAAGCACAAAGCTCAGCATGTTCATTGGACATTAAAGGACAAGGACCAGAGAGCTTATGGGAGGAAGAAAATATTAAACCCTTCCAGCATTAGTGAGAACAACACTGAAATACAACAATAAACTGTGCGTGTGATTAAGTACCCAGTTTTAACAGAGAGACAGCATGTAACTAAGCAAGTCAGACGTATGAACCTGGTTCTGAACCAGTGAAATGCAAAAATAGGTATTCTTCCTATCACTGTAAAATAAATTTCCAATGAGTTTACCGGTGGCTTTTTACTTGAAAGCAGAGCAATGCTGATATTGTCAGGGAGCTCGAAGAAAACAAAATAGAACAGAACCTGCCTTCTTAGGCTGTCAAAGAGACAGCAAGATTCAGCTGGTCTTCTTCAGAGGAAAGCCTGTCTCCAACCCTCCGTTCTCGTTGTTTTTGGTTTTGCCCTCTGAGTCGCCCTACACCCCTAGAATCTAGTAAGCCACCACGTCACAGTGACAATCCAGACTCACGCTACAGTTCTACGATTTCCCATGAAGCTTTACAACACTAAATCTTCACTTTTTAAGTAAACTCTATGTTTTTAATAATGACTTTTAAAAATCCTATCTTCTGCGTATTCATGATTCGAGGTAAGAAGATAACTTCTCATTCATAACTCTGGTAGACCTGCACTGAACTCAGTCTAAATACTGTCCACAGAGTTACCGCCAAGTTCGCCTGAACGAGCTCTTACAGGAACATTCGAGAGCCGCCAACCTCATTGTACTGTAAGTGTACGGGGCACCTGTGACCGGTAGGAGGAAAGGAAAGGCTGAGTGGGCTGATCAGACTAAAGGCCCAAGACTCTTCCGGTAGGAAGAATTTTTCAAAGATAAGTTGGAGCATGTGGGAGTTTAGGCAGTGAAGGAAGATAAATGTCACCCTAGGACAGGAATGACAGAGTCCTGTGAACTGTAGCAGGACCTGCTTGGACTTTCTAGTGGTTCTACAACACTCGTGGGTCCAGAAGCTTGTGTCCATGTTGGACTGAAGCTGCCCCTCTAGTCCCACCCATATGGACCAGGCTCCAGGAGCCTGGAACTCTGAAATTCCCTCCCAATAGCCCAACTGGGCCTCGGAACTCACAAACATCCTCCCTTGGTGGGTGTTCCTGAGCTGCGTGTGTCCATGGTTGATTTCCTGGGTGGGTACTTCTGAGCTATGTGTGTCCATGGCTGACTCATGGGGTTCTGTGCAGTGTGGGAATGGGTCACCAAAGACAAAAAGCCACAAGCTTTTACATTTTCATTCTTTATCCCAGGGCCCTACCAATGATAGGAGTATACCTACTGAAAATATTACTCATGTAATGAAGATTGGTGCTAAAAAGGACAAAATGTCCAATGTTTTATTTTTACCCCATGAACTGACCTATATATGAAAATATATGTATCTTGAAGTACAGTATGGCCTGGAGGACTGCCACTTCTAAAGTAACCCCCCCCCCAAAAAAAAAGTCCCAGGAGATATTGGAAGGAAGGGTAACTTCCCCCATAAGGCAAATATCAGTTTATTAAATTCTCTGTTTAAAGTTACGATTTTATTTTGTCTGTACAATGACTAAGCCATTTTTCTAATTTATACATGTTTGCATCATCTGAAGAATACATCAATTTAATTTCTCTATTTAAAATGGTTGCAGTGCTCTTGTTTGAGGGGGACATGATACACACTTCAGGCTACTAGTTATTACTAATTCAGAAGTGCAGACAATGTCCCTTCCCACCGTAATTTTTCTCTGTTTTTAATTTTTCTTCCATGTCATCAGGAGCCTTCCAGTGGCAAGAAAAGGATCTATCTCGGATTTGCTGTACATGGCGTGGTTAGAAATTCTGACCAGGAACCTCCCTCCTGTGTTGCTTGTTAGAGGGAATCACAAAAATGTCCTGACATTTTACTCTTAAAGTGGGAAAGATGAGAGAAATGTTGTAACTTGATATCTGAATATGGAAAAATCTGGTACTTTGTGTTGTAAAACCTCATCTATGAATCATATACAAACCTCTGGGGACTAGTCTACCTGATTCTACATACATTTTGTCTTTAAAAAAAAAGAATTATTATTAATGAGAGGTTTTTCCCATTCGTTTAAGGAGCATCAAAGGCCATGCCACTCCTAGAGAAACACTTTGTCGGAGTTGCTGATAAACAAGAAATGAAAAAAGCCTGGCTGGCATGCTAATCTGGATGTGAGCTCCAGGCAAACTTAATCTCTTGTTTCTGTGGAGTCTGCTGCATGGCCCTGGTGCAGACCTCAGTCCCACAGCAGGCTCTCCATAAGCGCTTATTGACAGGCTGGTATGGTGACAGCAGGTGCCAATCACAGGAAAAGACCTGCTGGGTCAGCAGCCTGACTCTGCTTGGCCTCCTGAGAGGCTTATGAAGATTTAAAAATCAATAACTGAAAACTTTACGAAGGGCTAGAGTCTACAGAACGTTCAAAGCAGGTACCTAAATAAGGTTTATTTAATGCGGCAGATAATATGCTTACAAGTGATCTCTGATAACACATAGCTTGCATTTGCTGCTAGCTGAAGGTATGTTAGGGAGGTGAGCGAGAGACACATGCTCCATTAAAATGAAATACAGTCGATTCTTAACATATAAATAGCAATTGTCTTCCCTGCTAAATATTTTTAAATTTCTATCTTAGAACTACTTTGCCTATTTTTTCTCTAATTAAGTGGTTTGCATAGATGAAATCAAAATAGATGTCTCACTGAAAAATAATCTCATAAATTTTCAATCCACTATTAAAAATACATCCAGACCCTACATTCATTTACTTTCTATACTTCTTATATGGGCTTTAGAGAATAACTAAGATACGAATGGAGAAACTTGTAAAATTTAAGAATACGGGTGCTGATTTTTCTTCTTGATAGTGTGTCTATAATATTTAATCACAGAAAAAAACCAAAAATTGTTTATCTGATAAATGCTTGTTTTTTTGTTTTTGTTTTTTTTCTTGGCATATTTTGACTATTTTGGGGAAACGTGGGGGAAAATTGACCTGAAATAAAATCACTAAGGTGTGTCTGCTTTGACAAAGTGTGTGTGTTTACTTTTCTGTCATTGAAATCAACAACACCCTGCAATGGTACATGGATGTGAGCCTGAATATGGATCCCGTGGCTGCACCTGCAGCTTATTTAAAGCCGGGGTTCGGGATGAGTGGCTCTAAGCTTAGCTGTGCTTAGAAGTTGACAAAAGAAGACACAAGGAGCAAGGCCCGGGCAGGGGTCTCCCTTGTCCACCTGTACTCAGCTCGCCCTATCATCAGAAACTTAAATGACTAGGGACCTGGTGAAGATGACCCTGTTTCCTCTGAAATAGTAGAGCAGGTCTCTGGGAAAGGCAAGAAGTGTCTCAGTGAGCAACACATCCTCCTCACAATGGACCTGCGTGGGTGGAGGAGCCAGAAGTGGAGCAGGGGAATGGTGAGCACTGATGTGGGTCCTAAAGCCTGGCTCGCCCAGCGACCTGGAGCAAGAATGTTCCTTCAAAGTAGCCCAAGACCGGAGGAAAGGGCCTGGGCTTTGTGCTCCTGCATGATGCAGGCAGTGGCTGGGGCTGCCCAGGAGGAGGTATGAACTTGTTCTCTGAGGGGGCTCCTGTCTGCTGACAACCCTCCCAGCTCAGGACAGCAAGCTCTTCACTAACAAGTCTGGGAAAGGACATCACCATTTCCG
This sequence comes from Peromyscus nudipes, assembly GCA_902168325.1. NCBI lineage: Eukaryota > Metazoa > Chordata > Mammalia > Rodentia > Cricetidae > Peromyscus > Peromyscus nudipes. The sequence continues at coordinate 84,718 of CABHPH010157174.1, forward strand.
CCAAAGGGACATTACTGTCAAACTATAGTTAAAAAACAAAAACAAAAACAAAAAAATATCCCTCTCCTTCTCAGACTGGCCTGAGCTCGTTTATTAATGGGGCCCATTCCTTAGACACTAAGGGATAGGTCAAGCCTAGGTTTGTTAGTTCGGGGGTGGTTTTGGGTTCTGTTTTTATTGGACAGGTAGGGTCATATAGTTCAGTTTGAATTCAAACTCCCCCACTGACCTTGAACTGATCTTCCTGCATCTCCCTCCCAAATGACCTTGAACTGCTGCTCCCCCTGCATCTCCCTCCCAGGCACTGGAATTGCAGTCATACATCACCGCATCTAGTTTATTTAGTGCTGGGGATCGAACCCAGGGCCTCATGCATTCGAGGCAAGCACTCTACCAACTAAGCTACACCCCAGACTTGCCAGGCCTGTGTTTAAAGGTTCATTGACCCTAGACCTCTAGATCAAAGCTTGCACTGCTTCACAGACCTGCTTTCATCACCTCAGAACTGTTTGAAGACAGCACACAGACAGATCATCAGTCTTTTAATTATTGGAAAGGGGTGCAATTACCCAAATGACTAACATTTGATCTCAGTATCTTCCTCCACCTCTTCCAGTCTATTTCTATCTCACATCAGTGTGCTTTTGATTGCTTAAATTATGTTCCAAGTCTTTGTGGTGAGTAAAACATTGTTCCTCAAAGATGTCCACATACAGATCCTGAGAATTTGTATGTATATTACTTCCAATGGCAAAAGAGACTCTACATGTGTGGCTTGGGTACTAAGCTTGAGTTAGGGATAATATCCTAGTCAGTCTGGGTAGATACACTGCAATTACAAGTACACAGAGGAAAACCAGTCCTGGGTGTGGCCAGAGAACCAAAGAGATGACGTCAGCCGCAGAACTCCATCTGCTGCTTGGAGCTTTGGGCACAAAAAAAGAAGGTCATAGGCAGGAAAGGTCGGAGAAGGTAAGCATGGCTTTCTCTCTCTCAAACTTCTAGAAAGAAAGGCAGCTTTTCTAATGCCCTGTTATGTTCAGATTATTGATAACTGGGCTGGACTTTTGACCTAAAGAATGTCGATTTCTTTTAAAGACAGTGTTTAAACCACTAAGACTGTGTCTTGGGATTTCTATTGCTGTGAAGAGACACCATAACCAATACAACCCTTATAAAGGAAAACGTTTAATGGTGTGTTGGGGGGAGTACAGTTTCAGAGGTTTAGTCCTTTATCACCATGGTGACTTACAGGCAGACATGGTGCAGGGGAAGTAGCTGGCTATCCTACATCTTGGCTTGCAGGCAACAGGAAGTAGTCTGCGACACTAGGCGGTATCTTTGAGCATATATGAGACCTCAAGGCCCACCTCCACAGTGACACACTTCCTCCAACAAAGCCATACATACTCCAATAAAGCCATCCCTCTCAATAGTGCCCCTCCCTTTGGGGGCCCTTTTCTTACAAACCACCACAGATTATAGTACTTTGCTATATTAGCAATAGAAGACTGAAAGTTGAACATGGAGCTGCAGTCTGTAATCCCAGCACAAGCTGGAAGCAAGAACAAGTTCACATCTCTTCCTGGGCAGCCCACAGCCAGTGCCTGCATCATGCAGGGGCACAAAGCCAATGAGCTCAAAGTCTTCCTCGGAGTTCAAGGACAGCCTGGGCTATGAGAAATCCAGTCTCAAAACAAAGGAAAAGCAGAAAAGAAAAAGAAATGTGAAGTCTTGCAGTTAGAAGGTGGATTAGCACAATAAACAACTTTCAATCTCTCCAACCTGTCTGACCTCTAGTTACCTTAGATGCCTTCCTCGATCAAACTCTTTCCAGTGTCACAGCCCCTAACAGCACCTGTTAGCGAGTCTACAAATGACAACTTTGTTCACAGCAATCTGCTGAGGCCCAAAGAGGAGAGGAGACAGACCTATACAGACCTCTTGGCTGCTGCCACCTTCTTCTTCTTCTTTTTCTTCTTCTTTTTCTTCTTCTTTTTCTTCTTCTTCTTCTTCTTCTTCTTCTTCTTCTTCTTCTTCTTCTTCTTCTTCCTCTTCCTCTTCCTCTTCCTCTTCCTCTTCTTCTTCCTCTTCCTCTTCTCCTTCTTCATTACTTTACCAATTTACAAATTCAATTCACATGCTGGTCTAGGTCACCCATGTCCGCCAAAGCCTTTCCTACTTTAAAAATATCACATCCCAACATAAGACTCAACAAAGCCACTAAAGTCCTCCATACCTTTCCCAAGGTCCCTGCTGAATCAACTTCCTTTTTAACTGTCCTGTGAACATCGATCTTTCCGGCCTTGTGAACTGGGGATCAAACACAGCTTCTCTCAGTCTCCCCAGTAATCCTCATTCTTCCTTTGTGGGCCTCTGGCCCCTGATATTTACAGGGACCTCGAGTGGAGATAGCCACGTGTTCCTAATGGCTCTACTTAGCCAGTCCATCAATAACTGATTGCCCTCATACTCGGGTTACACCTCCTTCATCTTAAGGAGGCCTGGGTCACTGCCTTGCTCAGTTTTTCTGCCCTCACCGCAGTCAGGCAGTGAGATGGATTCCATCTGTTGTCATGTCCCACAGCCACAGGAACCAGGCTGAGGCAAGCTTTTTTATTGCTTGTTTAGAAGTCTTCCCCAGTTGGAGCAGTTCAGGGGCTAAGTATTTCCTGATTGTCAGTTTCCTGTACCAGATCTATGTTTAGGCCTCCAGATGCATGCCGGATCACAGACTTCCCCTTTTCTCTAGTAAAGGTCTGGCAGACACAAGGGTTATTTTCTACACCTGTTGCCATGTTTTCCTCCCCATGAGTCTTCCCATGAGTTCCAAGTTCTTGGCCCCAGGAAGTGCTTCTCAGCACGGATCTAATTTGTACTCTTCTCCTATTGGCCCCAGCTGTGAAAAGTGACAAACACTTCTGTGTTCTTCTTTCTTTTATCTAATTTACCTGAAATCAGAGGTGAACACAGAGGACACTAGCTGCATCTCCCTGGGTCATGTACTTCTTCCTGCTAAGCTCCTGCTAAGCAGCCACCTAGGCTTCAGTTGTATGGAGTCCTACATATCACCGAGGTCAGGCAACCTCCACAGCCTCTTGCCAACACTCCCAGCCCATTCATGCTACTTCCAAACACTGCGAAATTTCGCTACACAACTGTGGAAAATGTAAAAGAAATATACTGCCTTTTCTGTCAAAAGGTTACATAAGACAAAGAAAGCTCTACTTAATTTTTTTTTAATTGCCATTTGGCAAACGTCCCTCCCGATTCAGCACTGTCCTGGAATTAAAGCAAGTGCTGGAGGCCGCTTTCTCTGCTCAAGGCTTCATTCTGATTATCAACCACTCTGCTCTAAGCTAGCCAGTCTCATAAGACTGTGAGGCACCAGTGCACTTTAGGAAGAAAAATCCAGTGGGCCCCTTGCTGGGTGTGTTTGCTCGCTTGACTTAGCTTGGGTACACACCCTTCTCGAGAAGGAAAACTTTTCCCTTCCATAATTGTGTGGTCACTTTCTTGAGGCCCCCAGACCCCATCCTTGTACTTTAACTGTTCTCAGGGCATCCCTGTACTCAAGTGGACTCCACTCATTAAGCAAGCACGCCAGTCCAAGTCATAGAGAGAAAGACTGCCACTCTAGGAGTCCTGCCTTAGACACTCCAACTCCTGACGGCTCAGCTTTAGTTACACATCTCACCGCCGATAGCAAGAACCCTGAAACCACTCCCATAGCAAAAAGGTACCTATCGCACTTCATGGAGGACAGACAGCTATGTGTGAAGTCCCTCCTAGAGTGCTCTACCCCAGGCTGTTTAGCCTCAGTTGTACATCTTGCTACCCATAGCCAGGACCATCCAGTCACACATCGCCAACTCATCTTCCGTTCTGTCGGTTCCCTGTTTGAGTATCTAGGATGTGTAAAAGACTTTCCTAGGAAGATCTCTCTCTCTCTCTCTCTCTCTCTCTCTCTCTCTCTCTCTCTCTCTCTCTCTCTCTCTCTCTC